>CAIGRB010150294.1:23740-40642 GCA_903798255.1 Fraxinus quadrangulata
TAGGGTAAAGTCTGCAAAAGTGAAAGGTTAGGGACTGTTGTTGCAATTTGCCTATATTTAATTAAAGTTTAAGGGTTCTACGACCACAAAATCTAACCAGATGTTTAAATTCACGTAATAAATTTTCTAATTAATCACGTAAAGGTTAGAGTGAAATTTCATTTGCCGTGTTATTAATTTTGTATCTGTTTTTTCTTGGACTTGCGGGAGTTCTTACTCTATTTTTCAAGAACGTGCTTCCAACCAACCTCCAAGTTTTCTTCGTCATTCTCCATAGTACCGACTATACCGATGAGTGGACATAAAAAATCAATAACCGAATCCTAGATTTAGTCCTAGAGTTTGGAAGAGCGAGAACATATTTTTTCTTTCTAACTGCACTAGCATGATCACAAGTACGACAATCTTGTACGCCTTGGTCGGCCACTCCATAAGTCCTATATATAGGATCAATGTTTCCTCATCTTGTTCTCTCTAGTGTGTTTGGAAGTGTTTATAAACAATATAAATTATAAATAGATAGAAAATTGTGGTGGAGAAATGACTAGTACCTATGAATCACTAGAAATATAGGATGAAAAGTAGCTAGAGTATTTATAAATAGTTTATAAATATGAGTCAAACATAGACTAAGATTGACATTTTGGCATTTTTGCATGTGTAGTTCTTGAACTTTCATCATTAGTACAATTTAGTCCATGACTACTACCAAAGGGATTAGGGCATATATAATTCAAGCTCCGATACTAAAACAAAGTCGATCTAACCCAAAACTTCACAATTTAACTATCAGTCTTAGTTCACTACACTAAAAGTGTGGGACTAAGCTCTTAAATTATATAAATTACATAAACTTATTGTTATTACAATCGTGTCTACTATTTTACTTATTTTATGTCTCGAACGTTTCAAGGTATTTGACCATATTATCAATTACACTTATTGGCACATTCAAGATCCCCGAGCTCACGAATAATGATAACTGTCCCATTATGAATTTAGAAAATTCATAAGGGAGTCATGTAGAATTTATTGTTTAGCACAATCATACTATGTATGGTATAGGGTGGTCCAATCCAATACACCCAGTGTATTTGTCCGAATGTTCATTTTGAAGTGTACTAGTCCACTGCTCCTAAGACCCACTCACTTTCAAGACGGAACAGAAATTTCAATTGACAAAGTAATCAACCTTACGACTTTATCAAAGCAAACACTTTTATTACATGTTCAAAAATTGTCTAATTAACAACCCGACAAACTGGCGACCTTCCACAACAATATATTTTTACCAAAAGGATTTTTTTTTTTTTAAATTCAAGTTCATAAAATCCTTTATGACACGATTTACTTTAATATGAAGCATAATAATTATGCGTTTAAAGTTTAATCTTGATTATTAATTTTAACTTAATGCTCCCCATCATTCCTAAAATGTCTCAATCACCCCAAACCGTACGCGTGGATCTTGTAATAAAAATATTTATGTAACCCACTAAAATCCCCCAAATCTTCTAGAGGGGTGTGTTTCGGGATGATTTTTTTTGCCACGATGTATCATAATTAAACTTGCCCTATCAAACAGGGCCTTAGAGAAAATAGTACACTTCATTGGAGAGTAGAAAGTAATTGAAACATAACTAAACAAATATAGCATGACTCAACTGAGAAAAATAAATTATTTATATTATAATCTGTAAGGTTTTCGGCGCGCTCTCAATCATTGAACCAACCTTGTCCGTATGGAAAGACACAATCTCAAAAGGCGATCTTGTGCTATACTCCCGTGATCTCTTTATTATCGAGACATGCAAACTCTCATCGTATTCTAGATCACATTTTGTGAATTGAAAGAGGAAGTATATTTATTTATCAGCTCATCTCATAGATCGGTGTTTGAATTCTATCATACTACTAGCCTATCACAAGATCATTATTTAGTAGGATTGGAAACAATTATATTTGTTGTACAATATTGTTGATAATATTGTTGACGTGACATGTTGTCATTGGATAGTTTAAAAAATAATTTATTTTTTCAATTAATGTTAGAAAATATGATATTCGTTGTGACACTTATGACTTGTTTGTCTTCTATTATTGGGAGAAAAATAGAGTAATGAATAATATTTTTTGGAGAATTTGTGGTTGAAATTTAAAGTAACTTTAATGATTTGTGTGTAGAATATTTATTGGATTAATATGTGGTGCGGAATCTTACTGTAGCAAATAATCTTTTAGATTAATAATAAAAAAACATGGGTTATTATTTATTATATATTTTATTAAAAACAAATAAGGAGAACAGAACCCACCATCCTACTGTCTAGCCACCGTCGCAGAGGGTACAAAATTAATAAATTTATGAATTAAAATTATTTTTCCGCTCATCTTTCAATTCCTCGTCCCTTCCATCAAAGAGCACTCAACTCCTTCATTTCTCAGATTGAATCCAACGGCTCAGATTCTTCCGGAACCCAAATCCCCATTTAAATCTACCTCTTTGTTCGCTCTTTATTTCCATTTACCTTTTTCGTCCGCATCTCTCTGTCTCTCTC
Source organism: Fraxinus quadrangulata (assembly GCA_903798255.1). NCBI lineage: Eukaryota > Viridiplantae > Streptophyta > Magnoliopsida > Lamiales > Oleaceae > Fraxinus > Fraxinus quadrangulata. The sequence goes on from CAIGRB010150294.1 coordinate 26,299, forward strand.
CCTCCCTTTCTCTCCAAGGTCGCAGCAAATCTAGCGAGAGAAAAAACCGGCCTCCATAACCATTACGCCCCCAGGCCCCAGCCCACCTAATAACCTGTCTCACGCACAAAATAATTAGCTCAATTAAGTTCAGATCTCGCTTTTAAGCGTTTTCAGTCGTGGATATTTACACAGATCCATTATTAATTTCGTTTATTCAGAGCAGATCTAGGATACTTTGTTTGCAGAAGGTATACCCAAACTTTTTATATGGGTTCTCATTTTTCTAGTTAGATTTTTTTTTGCTAGTTTGGTTGTTGAAATTTAAAAATATATCGAGGTGAAGCTGAGCTAAAAAAAATTCGTTATGGGTTTTCATTTTTTAGTTATATATAAGCTCTTTTGCTAACTGGGTTGTTCAATTTTTTGCATATGAAGGTGAAGATAAGCTGAAGATATGGCACCGAGCACAATTCGGAAGGCGATCGGGGCGGTGAAGGACCAGACGAGCATCGGAATTGCCAAGGTGGCAAGCAACATGGCACCGGAGCTCGAAGTTGCCATAGTCAAGGCCACAAGCCACGACGATGACCCGGCATCAGAGAAATATATCCGGGAGATTCTGCACTTGACATCGTATTCTCGAGGATATGTGAATGCTTGTGTGTCGTTGATATCTAGAAGGCTTGGAAAAACCCGAGATTGGATCGTTGCCCTCAAGTGTTTGATGCTTGTTCATCGTTTGCTTAATGACGGAGATGCTATTTTCCAGCAGGAGATCATGTATGCTACCAGAAGGGGTACTAGGTTGTTGAATTTGTCGGATTTCCGCGACGAGGCTCATTCGAATTCATGGGATCACTCGGCTTTTGTGAGGACATATGCCTTGTACTTGGATCAGAGGCTCGACTTGATGGCATTTGAGCGAAAACAGAGTGGAAATGGCGGTGAAATTGAGAAATTTGGGTCCAAAGAGGAGAGGTTTAATTATAGATCACCTCCCGGTTCAAATCGGGGCTATGATTATGATTATAATGAGTTCCAGGACGGGCCGGGGCAGGGGATGAGGAGATCAAGGTCATCTGGGGACGTGAGGGAGTCGTCAGGGGTGGGGAAAGATGTGACCCCGTTGAGGGAAATGAAGCCTGAAAGGGTCTTCGGGAAGATGGGTCATTTACAGAGACTTTTGGATAGGTTTTTGTCATGTCGGCCTACGGGTATGGCCAAGAATGAGAGAATGATTCTGGTGGCTTTGTATTCAATCGTGAAGGAGAGTTTTAAGTTGTATGCTGATGTATGTGAGGTTTTGGCCGTGCTTTTGGACAAGTTTTTTGATATGGAGCATCAGGATTGTGTTAAGGCTTTTGATGCCTACGCTGGTGCCGCAAAACAGATTGATGAGCTGGCGGGTTTTTTCGATTGGTGCAAGGATATTGGTGTGGCAAGGTCATCGGAGTACCCAGAAGTACAGAGGATTACTAGTAAGTTGTTGGAGACTTTGGAAGAGTTTGTGAGGGATAGGGCTAAGGTTACAAAGAGTCCAGAGAGGATTGTGGAGAGCCAACCAGTGGCAGAGGAGGTGCCGGTACCAGATATGAATGAGATTAAGGCATTGCCTCCTCCAGAGAATTATACCCCTCCACCACCGCCTGAGCCGGAGCCTCCTAAGCCTGTGGTTCTGGAGACTGGAGATTTGGTTGATTTGAGGGATGAAGGAGTGACAGCAGATGATCAAGGAAATAAGTTGGCTTTGGCATTGTTTGCAGGCCCTGTGGCAAACAACGGAAATGGCTCTTGGGAAGCTTTCCCATCCAATGGGGAGCCAGAGGTGGTTTCTGCTTGGCAGAATCCGGCAGCTGAAAGTGGTAAAGCTGATTGGGAACTGGCCTTGGTTGAGACAGCGAGTCATTTGTCTAAGCAGAAGGCGGCAATGGGCGGTGGGCTTGATCCTCTGTTGTTGAATGGAATGTATGATCAGGGAATGGTTAAGCAACATGTGAGCACTGCCCAACTGAGTGGTGGCAGTGCCAGTAGTGTGGCATTGCCGGGGCCAGGGAAGAGCAAAACTCCTGTGTTGGCGCTTCCTGCTCCAGATGGTACAGTTCAGACGGTTGGACAAGATCCATTTGCTGCATCGTTGACCATTCCTCCACCTTCATATGTGCAAATGGCAGATATGGAAAAGAAGCAACACTTACTAGTGCACGAACAGGTGGTATGGCAACAGTATGCCCAACAAGGCATGCAAGGCCAAGCTACTTTGGCCAAGATCAATGCCGGTGGATACTATGCTCCTGGCGTACAACCCATGATGCCTTACGGAATGCCACCAGTAAATGGAGTAGGACTACCCCCTGCCGGGTATTACTCCACTCCTCACTAATATTTATTTGTGTAAAATCTTTCCATACATTAGTTTATTTTGTTACGTTTTCTCGTTTTTTCCACTGTATTTTATGTGGTCGTATTTTCAATTTGTGCATGAGAATGTAATGGAGAGGGGGTGAGGGAAAGAGAAACTGAGCTGAAGATATTGGTTGTGTGGTGGATTTTGAAGCCTGTTGCTCTGCAATTCTCTTGTTATATTCTACTCTTGTTGTGTAATATCATGTGGAACTTTCTTGACATCTTTATGCTAAGGCAATGCTTGTTCTTTGTTATTAAATGACTATGTCCAGTTTAAGGAACTTGTGTCCTAATTGTCTATGTTGATCAATGATGCTATATCTCTTTACTCTATTTAATACGATACTGTGTTGCTGTCTTCAATTTTGATAATTGTTGGGCAAACACTTTGAGTGCAGATATCTGTTTTTCCAATTGAATTTATGCTTTGTTGATGATGTTTATGTAAACATACTTTTAAAATTGGAATCTGAATAAAACGAATTAGTATTCTTTGATCCTCCTAAAGTCTTTTCATCAACATATTTGTCTGAAGAATCAAAATCTTTTGACGCTGTTCAATAATTTACTCTTCAGATTGCCAAACTGCTTGTGTAAAAGCCTATCGCGCTCCTTTATAAATATCTAATGGATTTTCGTCAGTGTAGCAAGTATAGAATTCTGCAACAGTTATGCTTAATATGTTTATAGAAGTTTAGGTAGAGATCGACTGGAATAAGCTACATTAGTATTACAAAATAATGTTGATGAAGGGGGAAATGGAGATACAGTTTGCTAGAAAGGATATTCATCTGGCCGTAGAGTCTCTACGGACTGTGTATTGCAAGAAAGCACGTTTGAGACCCAACCCATTGTTAGTGCGCATAAACTATATAGCATCATTGAACCGAGTCCAATACATAGCTGAAGAACAATAAAACTTTTGGTGCTGAAAGTGGCCTTGTTTCTTGTGATAGCCGATGAATACTATAATGTTTTTGAGTGCTTAGTTATCTTGTATTATATTGCTTGATGGAGAGTTAGACAATTCCAATACAAAGCTGAAGTATAGTACAAGAGAAGCACTGAAAGTGACCTATACTTGTTTATTGCGTTAAATACTGGAGAATATGTTGCTGTCTCTTGGCATGTTTACTCATGTTTAGTTGGGCGGGCGTAAAAGTTACTTTTTCTAGCATCCTAGAATAAGTTAAGATTTGCTTTAAAGAAAAGCAAGTCTTGTTAGGAATGGAACTTTGAAAATCATGTTACACAGTAAGTTTGCCAATGGAATGGGTTTCTTGAAATATGTTTTCAAGAATATCTTGGTCAAGACAGAGAAGCTTCTATGTTCTTGAACCGTTTTACTTTTGTCTTGAATCAGGTAGCTTTTGTCAAGTTAGGAATAAAGAGCCCACTGGTTTTCCTCCTCTCCTAAGTTTTTGTTGACTTAACAACAGACGGAGTCGATAAATTTTTTATTTAAAAAATCGCGATACATCGGTTCCCATACAGGCAACATTCTTTGAAAATAAATTGAAAAAGTCATTCAAGATTCAAATTCGCCGTGTAAATTGGATTTTGGACTATTGACCATAGACAGCATGCGACTGCAAAATATGTCATGTAAAAGAAGAATAAACTTGTATTGAAGTTTGACCTTGAATTGTATTAGTTTCAATTATTGAGGTTTAAGATAAGATAATTGCAACATGTGAAGGTCTAGAAGTAGTTGTTCCAACCATATTGCCAGTTGCCCCCAGCTTGTGCATCAAATGTTAAAATACTTTTATGTACCGGTTCTTAAATTGTGCAAGGCTTGGTTTGACATTGCTGTGATTTTAAGAAAATATGATGTTGAGGGAAGATTTAAATTTAAATTATCTTTCATACTTTAGACTTGGAATATCAATACATTATCTTTCGTTTTAGTCCATATAATTTGCCTTTTATGGCTTTTTAGTACTTATTCCAGCTTTCCGAGTTATTCGTCAATAACTTCAAATGATTTGTAATTCTGAATTATTTTATTAGTTTGTCTGAAGCTACTTTCAAATGCCTCCACCATAGTTCATACAAGTAAGTCCTTTTGGTACTTGGCTCTGTTTGACAGCCTGTTTAAAGAGCTTTTTTGGAGTTTTGAACGGTGACATTTGAAGAACATGTGATTAAAAAGTGAGGTAAAAATTTGAGTTTACGTGTGAAATATTTTATTTTGTGAATGTAATTTAAAATGAATATAAAAAAAAAAAAGATTGTCAAACTGATTAACCTCCTGTTTGAGCTACATTAAAATTTTCATTCTTCTACTCATTTTCGATCATACATTCTTCAAAAAAATAATATTTTTTATCACATCAATAATTTTTTTTTATTTTTCAATTATACATTTTTCATCAATTTACTTTTTTAAAGTACATTCTTTTAAAATAATGTGATTCAAACACATCATAAATTAGAAAGAATTTAAAATTTTGTTTATACTACATTAGATTCGTTCAGTAAAGTGTACCAAAAATGCCTTTAGATGGTTGGCCTGCATTTATTTTAAGTTTTCGGCCTGTCATTTTCATGTGGCTCGTAAAGCACTTTATGCAACAAAGGCAAAAGGTTTTATCACTAATTTGTAATGAAAGTTCACCTAATTAATTTTTTAGAAATGAAATATCAACTGCAAATGTGGGCAGCTAATCCGTCCCACCTATTCAATTTGATCTTTGCACAAATAATCATCTTAGTTTCTATACTCACAATATTCTTTTCTTTTTTCAAATAACAAAGAAAACAATAAAATTTTTAATATGTTAAATTTAGAAATTCTCTCTTAAGATTTATCTTTGTGAAATTTCGCCTTTAACAATAAGAATATTAGGGAATTTCCTTTCTAACAATTATGGCATCTTTCCTCCACTTTAAAAATGATGCTCATTGTTTTAATTTTTAAATATTATAGGAACTATAGAAAAGTGTGCGAGATAATTTTTAAATACTAAAAGGTAACGAGAGTTGAGAGAGATGTTTACTTTTCTTGCTATTGTATTTCAATGTCTTTTACAAAACCTTTTTTTATAGGCTCAAACAAATTAGGTACACTTGCAATATGGGACTTAAATTAATTGACATCGACAACATTTATAACATTTCGCTTTAGATGTCAATTTCAAAGAATATAAATTCTTATTAGAAAAAATCAAGTGGGAAGAAAAACTAATCAAGAAAAAAGAGTATATTGTTCTCGTGAATAAATAATGAATGTTGCTTTGTTAAAACCTTGTCATGACAACTCAGTTGGATAAAGTCTCGGTCAAGAGAAAAAAAAAAATACAATGCGTTTATTTTCTCTCATGATAACATCATTTGAGATCTTTAAATTGATTCATTCCAATATTGTATACCAACTTCTCAAGTGTTACAGTGTAATGCTTTCGTTAACAAGTATGCTAGATTGTCATTTGAATGAATTTATTGAATGCTAATATAGCATCTTTTATCAAGGCCGTGGATAAAAAAGAATTTCAATGAAATATTTCATCTTATGTCCTTTAATAAATCCTCGTTTGAGTTGAGCTATGCATGTTGTCGAAATATCTTGGTTAGAAGAAAAAACCACATCTCTAGCATATGTTAAATCGTTGACCTCAGCAATAAATATTCTCGACTTGACTCATTGATTGCAAGTATTTTAGTATTATTTGAAAAAGTGGTAGTAGAGATTTGATTTGCACATCGCCATAATATAGCAGTATCATCACACTTAAATAGTTAACATGTTGAAATTGAGCGTTATGGGGATCGAATAAATATCCTACATCAGTATAGCCTACTATTTTCGGTTTTGATTTACTTGAGTAGAATAAACCAATATCAATTATTCCGCGGAGATAGCGAAATACACGCTTAATTCCATTTCCATGTCTTCAAGTTGGAGAAGAACTATGCCTTGCTAACAAACTCACAAAAATTGCAACATATCATCTTGTATTATTAGCAAGATACAAAAGTCAACCTATAACACTAAAATATGGTACTTCATGAATAGTTTTGAGGGCAAAATGGTATTTTTTTTTTTCATATCAATTGAAATAACAACGATTCATGGATGTGTTTTATCCATAAAAATCAATTTATGACAATATTTTCTGTGTTAATTGATTGATGAACAAGAACTCGAATGGCTAAATGCTCAATTTGTAGGCCAAGGTCTTTCATTTCAAATTCTCCTTTTAAATAATCTATTGCCTTTGGTAGCTCTTGAGGAGTTTGAACAATATTTAGGTAATCTACATATATAATAATAATGATAATGATAAACTCAAATCTTGATTTCTTTGTTTAAAAAAAACATATAGGGAGATGGGATCGTTTTTGTATTCTTTTTTATAATACCACATGTATCCAGATTGTTTAATCCACACAAGCATCTCTATAATTTAATGGAATAAATATACCGTAAACTTATTTTAAATTCATTAAGAATTTTTATATAGATAGCATTATCAAGCAATTCATACAAAATAAGTTGTAACAACTTTCCATCATTTGTGCCTTTAGCATGTTTGCATTGGGCAATGGAATTGGGCTAGGCTTTGAGCTCAAAAGTCTACTACAGCAATTTAATTATTTTACAATTGTTAATAAAAATAATAATTTGTGAAAGTTGATTTTTCAAAAGCTTGGTTACCAAAATCTTTTACATTCTGAGCATGTTGAGCCAACGGGGAAGATTACACCTCTAGGGAGCACATACACTTAAGGCTGCTGCCGACACTCGAGATTTAAACAAAATAAAATCCGCTAAAATTAATGTAAAATTCTCTATGTTTCTTTAGAAAGAATCTTCATCTCTTAAAAAAATGGTGTATGCAAATTTATATGAAGTGTAAATAACTAAAAGAAATATATAAAAAAAAATTAGAATTCTTTTTAATCTTTTAATGCATATTATCATTTTCGAAATAGAAAAATAAGTAATTGTAATATGCACAGACAATTCCAAAAATCTCCGAAGATTTTTAGACTCCATTGTATCATAAGATGAATTTGCTAGAAATTCATCTTCATTTTGCACTCTACTCTGCTAATGTTATTCCTGAGCAAGTAGAGATAATTTCTAGTGAACCTCAGGAGCAAAGTTGTCAAGGATCAAAAGCCTTTCACACTGCTCATCCAAACCAAGCTCTTGATGGACAACATCCTCAACACTCTATTTCAGAAATCTCTCAACCTAAATTCTCTCATGAACAACCTAATATATATCGCAAATTAACGTATCATAATCATTAAATTCCACCCGTGAAATGGTTGTTGTGTTTATTAATTTGTCATGTGGGTCTACATATGTAATTAATTATATATAAGATTATTTTAAAATTGAGTCTAATTAAATTGATCTAATAAAGAATTAAATTGTTGGGCTTAGGACATTTAAATAAAGTGTGGATCGGATTATATGTGTAGAGATCGAATTCATTAAGATTGTATTTGACGATGAGCCAATACATATGAAAACTATAAATATGATTATGGTCTCTGATTCATATATGATTCTCATTCTTTATGTCATCTCATCAATACAAGAATACAAGAGAAACATATTGAAAAGAAAAATCCAAAATCCAAAATCAAGAATTACAATCAAGAATCAAGAAGAATGATTTGAACAATTAAATTGAAGAACAGTACAATCAAGATCAAGAACTCAAGAACCAAAGAGTCAATAATCAAGATTCAAAATCCAGAATCAAGATACAGTAATAAAGAACAATTCCCAAAGAATTAAGGTATGTTCCGCATTATTAATTTTTTTGACGATTTGACATGGATAAGCTAGAAAATAAAGGAATTTAGGTTTTCAAGTTTTATAAAGTTTGAAATTTCATAAAGTTTCAACAAGTTGTATCAGAATCAATTCCATGTTGAACCATTAAATTAAAGAAAGATTTTAGAGTTGAAATTCATACTTTAATTTTACAAAATTTTGGGATGAGATTTTCAAACCCTAAATTTCAAATTTTTGGATTTTTTGAGAATTTTTCGAACCTACAGCATCAGCGCTACCTAGGAAAACCAAAGTAACCTCTCTTACCAAAGTTACCAAAGTAATATCTCTTACCTAAATTAATTTATTTTGAATATTAGTAATGTTGTGTGTACGTAATTCATGCGGGTATTGATCGACCCAAATGAATTTTAATATTGGCCGAATTATTTACACACCTGTGATAATAATATGTGATAATTATAAAAAAAAATTTGTTATGTGAACATTGAGTCGGTCCAAAGATTGACTTAATGTTTGACCAGATTTATTATCAATATTTGATTACTATACAAAGAGTGCCACTTACAAGTTGGTATTTATGTCAAAAAACTAAATATCAATATTGCGATCGGTCTCTTGTGATGGGGTTCACCATTATTTGAAATTATTGATTATCCAATATAGATTCCTATGTGAACTTGTTATATAGGTTTAATTTTTCTATTTGGTTAATCCATTTACTTCTACAATATATGCCAACTAATCAATTAAATTCTTGTACTTGAACTAAAGTTTAAGGACTGGAAAAAAAAACGTTTATATCGTTTTTGGCAGCATAGATCTTGTCCTTATGTTAAGGACTGGACAATCCAATACTCTTATGGATAAGAGTTCAGCTAATAAAAGTAGGACTCGGATAAGTAGGATCGTTCAAACCGTATAAGTCTTATGATCATGAAGAGTGGAATTACATCAACATTTAAGGACATTGTGTCCGATAAGGTAACTACTGCTAATAAGTTTCTTGAAAAAATTGAAAAACGCTTTGCAAAAGGCAATAAGGCTGAAACTAGCATGCATTTTGGCGAACTTAATTTCACTAAACTATACGGGTAAAGAAAACATAAGGGAGTACATCATGGAGATGTCTCATCTTACTTTAAAACTAAAAGCATTAAAGTTTGAGGTGTCTGATGACTTGCCCATGTTGATTTCTATTTTTGCAAAATTCGACTAATTTAAGGAGTTACAATTGTCGAAAGGAAATGTGGACTCTTAATGAGCTCATTCCATAATGTGCGCAAGAAGAAGAAAGGCTAAAGTAAGATAAAATTAATATTACTCACTTGACAAGTACATTTAAGGACAAGTTAAAGAATGAGGAAGCTGCATCTATTTTAGTTCAAAAGAAATAGCAAAAGCTTGAAAAAAATTAATCATTTGGTTGTTACTTTTGTGAAAATTTGGAATAGATAAAGAAATATTGTACTAAATATCACGCTTGGCATGTAAAGAAAAGTACACTTCTCACTTTAGTTTGTTTTGAGGTTAATTTAGTTTTAACACCTAGACATACTTAATGGATAAATTTTGGTATCACTATTCAAATAAGTGTGTCTATACGGGCTTGCCTGAACAACCTAAAATCATATGATGCTGAAAGATTCATCTAGATAGGCAGTGGCAAATCAGTTAAAGATGAGGTTATATGGACTTTTAAGTTATCATTGAATACCGGTTATTATTTAAATTTGAAAGAGATATTTTCGGTACCATCTTTTAGATGGAATTTGTTTTTATTTCTACATTGAACAAATTTGGTTACTTTTGTTCAATTGAAAATAGTCAGTTTGATATTTTTTTTAATTCAAATATTATGGGTACCGGTTCTTTATCCAATTATGATAACTTATATTTGCTCAATATGGTTGCCTCTTATAAAGAAACCTTGCATGTAAATTGACATAGTATTAAACATAAATTAACAAATGAGAATTCTGTTTTGTTATGGCACATGCAATTATATCACATTTCTTAAAAGAGAATGAAAAATCTTTTATTAAAAGGAATTCTTGATCCCTTTAATTTCTTAAACTTAAATATTTATTTTAATTATATTAAGGGGAAACAAGTAAATATAAGGAGATTAAGTTCCAATAAAATTGTGTACGTCTTAGAACTAATTCATACGGATATCTGTGGGTCATTCCATTCGACTTATTAGAATAATCGACGGTCATTTACGTTCATTGACGATTTTTCTTATTATGGCTACATATATCTCATTCATAAGGAATCTCAATCACTAGACAAGTTCAAAGTTTACTGATGTTGAAAATCAACCTAGTAAAATAATTAAACAAGTCAGATCTTACCATAGGGGTAAATACGATGGCAAATATGACGGATCAGGAGAACAATATTAGGGGCCTTTTTCTAAAATTCCTATAAGAATGTGGAATCGTCCCACAATACACCGTGTCAGGGTCTCCTAACATGAATGGTGTTACCAAGCGACGAAATAGAATACTTAAGGATATGGTACAGAGCATGATCTAGTCAATTTTCGAAACGAAAAATATTCGATTCCTTGAGGATGTAGAATTTATGGCAAAGTTAATGATTTTGTCTTGGAGGAAGAATATGTATATATTTTTTCTGTTGTAGTTGACAATGATCGGGATCAAGGGCAAATTCTTGCTCCAATTTTGTTTAAGAAGCAATTTCGGATCAAGACAATATTACGAATTTTTCTATGCACAATCAAGAGATTGTTCCAAAATATAAACTCAATAACTTCAAGAACAAATGTCAATAAGGAAGTCCACCAAAGGAAAGAGAAAGGCAATTTCGGATGACTGTATAGTCTTTCTCCACAAAAATAAGGATGAAATTGGATTGATAGAAGAAGATCTGATCAATCTACTTTTATCAAGTCACGCAAAGAAATAATTCTCAACAGTGGATTGATTCCATGAATAAAGATATAAAGTCCATGAAAAATAATGACGTTTAAGAACTCATTCCATTACCTGAAGGTGCAAAGCCCAATTGTTGTAAATGAATATTTAAAATCAAGAGAGATTCGAATGATATTGTGGAGAGATATAAGAATCATCTTATTGCAAATGTCTTTACTCAAAAGGAATGCATTAACATTAAAGAGACTTACTTTCTGGTTTCTATGAAAGACTCTTTTAGTTATGACATTTATGACATATTTTTATCTTAAACTACGTTAGATGGTTTGTAAATTAAAGAAATTCATCTATGAGTTTAAGCAAGTTTCCCATCAATGGTATCACAAATTTCATCAAATTGTCTCATTTCGTTTTGAGATGAATTCAGTTGATGATTGTGTATATCACAAGTTCAGTGAAAGTAAACATAGTTTCTAGTATTACATGTCGATGACATACTGTTTACCTACAATGATACAAGTTTATTGCACAAAAATCAAGATATTTCTGTTATGAAATTTTGAAATGAAATTTTTTGATGATATCGCTTTTGTGTCAAGGATACAGATACATCAGGATCGTTCTCGGAGTATTTTTGAATTATCACAAAAGAGCTATATCGATAAAATTCTTAAAAGATTTGGAATGCAGGAATGTAAACCAAGTGATACCCCTGTTGTTAAGGAAGATAATTTTAGTCTTAATCAATATCGTAAGGACAAATTTAAAGAAGAGGTAATGCACAAAATATTCTTTACTTCATCAGTTGAGAGTTTAATCTATGCTAAGGTTTGCACATGTCTAGATGTGACATTCATTGTTTAAATGCTAGGCAGCTATTTAAGTAACTTTTGGATGGATATTTGGCAAACAGTCAATTAAGTTATTCAGTATTTACAAAGAACTAAAGATTACACAATCACATTTAGGAAAATCAGACCAATTGGAGATCATTGGATATTCTGATTTTGATCATGGAATATAATTGCAAAATATTGTTACAGAGGCATATTTTGGATAGAATTGAAAGACCACTTGAATTATTTTGTAACAAAGCAATCTGGTATTCCAATAGGAACTTGATGATGTCAAAGTTTATAGACATCAAGTTTTTATTTATTAAGAAAGGAATTCAGAGTGGTCAGGTTTTTATAAAGTATATTAGGACAAACTCCATAATTATTGATCAATTTACTAAATGGCGCCACACAATGTCTTTCATGAAAGTAATGCTCACATGAGTATTGTATCTTTTGATGATATGCTATTTTAGCGAGAGTTTGTATTCAGATGTTTTTTATTTTAGACACATATTTTTGTCCATGAATATTTAGTTTATTTCAGAAATAAAGTATTCAATTCAATTCCGCTCTGATTAAAGTTTATGGTTGATCTCATTAAAAAATAAGGTAGGAACGGTTGGGAATATACATACTTGGATTACACTCACGTAATTTCCATGATACACATCAACATTTAATCTCTGACATTTGATCGTGTTGATATATGTGACCATTGATGGATTTAGTTATGATATTTGTAAAAAATACCGATTTGATCATATATTGATATAATCAATGAACGAGCTTGTTCAAAGATGCTTTTGGTTATGATAGCAAACGTTTTAACATCATAATGTTATACATATTTATAAGATAACATATGTAAACCAAGTGGGAGATTGTTGGGTTTATTAATTTTTCTGTGAGCATAAATGTGTAATTAATTGTATATAAGACTATCTTAAAGTTGAGCCTAATTAAAGTGATCTAATAAAGAATTAAATTGTTGAGTTTATGACATCTAAATAAAGTATGAACTTGATTATATGTGTAAAGATCGAATCCATTTGAGTTGTATTTGATGATGGACCAAATACATATGGAAACTATAAATAGGGTTATGTCACCAATTCATATGTGATTATCATTCTTTGTGTCATCCCATCAACATAAAAATACAAGAGAAAGTATATTTAAAACAATGAATGTCATATCCAGATCCATTTACTAAATGACTGTCACCCAATGTCTTTCATGAAAGTAATGCTCACATAGGTGTTGTATCTTTTAATGATATGTCATTTTAGTGAGAGTTTGTATTCAAATGTTTTCTATTTTAGACACATATTTTTGTCTATGAATATTCAGTTTATTTCAGAAATAAAGTATTCAATTCAATTCCGCTCTAATTAAAATTTATCGTTGGTCTCATTAAAAAAATAAGGTAGGACTAGTTGGGAATATACATATTTGGAGTACACTGCACGTAATCTTCATGCCACACATCAACACTTGATCTATGTCATTTAATCGTGTTGATATATGTGACCATTGATGAGTTTAGTTATGATATTTGTAACAAATATCGATTTGATCTTATACTGATATAATCAGTGAACGAGATTTTTCGAAAATACTTTTGGTTATGATAGCAAAAGCTTTACCATCATAATATTATACACATTTATAAGGCAACATATGTAATCCAAGCGGGAGATTGTTGAATTTATTAATTTATCTGTGAGCATACGCGTGTAATTAATTGTATATAATACTATCTTAAAGTTGAGCATAATTAAAGTGATCTAATAAAGAATTAAATTGTTGTGTTTATGAAAACTAAATAAAGTGCAGACTTGATTAGATGTGTAAAGACTGGATCCATTAGAGTTGTATTTGATGATGGGCTAATACATATGGAAACTATAAATAGGGATATGGTCACCAATTTATATGTGATTCTCATTCTTTGTGTCATTCCATCAATACAATAATACAAAAGAAATCATATTGAAGAGGAAGATCTGAAACCCACAATTAAGAATCAAAAAGTACAATCAAGAATAATGATTGGAGCAATTAAATTAAATAACAATACAATCAAGATTATAGAGCAAGAAGCCGAAATCAAGATCAATAACTCAAGAACCAAAAGAGTCAATAATCAAGATATAAGATTTGGATTCAAGATCCAATAATAAAGAATCATTTTCAAAGAATTAATGTATGTTCAGCATTATTAATTTTCTTGATGATTTCACATAGAGGATGTTGACAATAAAGGGATTTAGATTTTCAAGTTTTAAAAGTTTTTAGGTTTATAAAATTTAAAATTTCATAAAGTTTCAATAAGTTTGACCCAAATTCTAGTGGGTATTGGAGTCTAAATTGGAGTGGTTTTGAAGATAATTTTGAAGAGATCAAAATTATGGCATATTCTCCAAAAAGTGGATCCCGCTCTAATAGCTTATAATAAA
>CAIGRB010150298.1:2886-15933 GCA_903798255.1 Fraxinus quadrangulata
ACTGGCTGGTGTTGTATTGTAAAGGCAATTTTGGGATTAGAGTTTGTGAAGTTAGTGGATTATTTTGAGTCTTATGGTAGACGTAGACACATTATCGAACCACTTAAATTTCTGTGTATTGATCTCATGTTTTTCTTCTTGTCGATTATATTGTTTACATTTGCACAACAAACACCTTGTCAAAGGAGATAAACAAAGCCTAATTAAGTGAAAGAGTCCACATTTTTAAGGTTTTTCAATGAATATGCAAGTACTAACTACCTTGTCTAAAAATTTAAATTTAATCTTCAAAGCGCAGTGTAAAGCAAGTTCATTTTTTATCGAAGATTCGACGCATGCACACTTTTCCGTGAATAGATGAAGGCTAGACTTAATCTTCGATCTTTTTTTTTAACTTTAAAACCATGTTGATCGCTTTATTAAAAGCTTACGTGATGGAAGAAGACAAGAGAGACATGTGGTCTTCTTCTAAAGCAAGAAGTACTAAGAATATTTGGAAAATGAAGAAGCTCCAAAAGGGTGCGGGCAGCATCACATATGTAAGAATATGTTTGTTAACTAGCAATGATTTAGACACAAATCGGATCTTTAATTCTCGACGCTGTCTTCATCCTCGAAACTCTTTCTTAACAATCTCAATCCAACCTTAATTATTACACATAACATTACAAAGGAATGCGACTCAATTTTATCCACCCGAAAGGTGTTGTGGATCATGGCATGTCCGTTTTTATCCACAATCGACATTCACTTTAGTCACCGTTCCTTTTACTTTGAGCTGGTGGGAATCGACAAGTTCAAAACGCGGGGGGCGCTTTTCTTGTTTCTCGATGATGGATTAGTGTTTTAGGACTTGTCTGGGAGAGCTTTTTTTATCCAAAAAAACTGATTTTTTGACCCTTTTTTCCAGCATATGGGTCCCATATAGAAATAGAAAGTTAAAGAATTCGGCTGCAGGTCATTCCAACGGTCTGAAAAACAATGAAAAGTAGCTGAAAATTAGAAATAGACGAGCTTAGTCTACTTTCTCGTAAAAATTGTGTCTGATATGGCCAATTGAAAGCAACTCGACCACTGTTGCAATCATCTTTGACACTGCCTCTGTGCCGAGCCAAGGTTCAGTCAATAAGAATGAAAGCCCTACCCACACCTACAACTATTTAAGCTTCAAAAAGCATGGTCTAATTCAATATTTTCTTTGAGAGGTATCATGAAGGAATTGGAATAGAATAAATAGTCGATTCCACGTAATATATGAGTGTAACAATAGTCCCCCAAGTTGGAGTCATACATTCATGTGCGGGTCGGACTTTAAAGTTTAAATGGTCAAGTCGGCCAATGTGGGATCATTTTCATCGAGCGTATGCTGCGTAATTTATAGGTGTAACATAAAGTAAAGATCATTCAAGCGTCTCACAAGACATGGTCGCAAGACGTGTCATGTGGATTTCTTATATCTTGAATAGAATAAGAAGAAAAATGTTAATTTGCCGAGTTCCTTGTGTTTTAATTCATTATGCTAGAGATTATATTGATCTAGATCTCTTGGATATGTAACAACTAAAAGACTGCACGTGAGGTGGAATTTGAGCATGTTCTACTTTTGAAAAGAGTGCAAATTATCCATTGAACCAAGGTTAATTATTATGCTTATTTATATCTTAATTACAAAACGACAAGTGACTATTGAAGATGGGATCGAGAAAGATGGTTAATCGTATTCAGGAAAGGATCAAGATTGATCTTATCACATATATTGCAATGTAAAATAGAGTAAGGTAGCAAATTTAGCTCTAGTCCACTCAAAAGTAAGAAGATATACTCGGGCGAATTCCTCCGTAACACGAAGGAGTTTCGTTACACTATCAAATATCGTGCTCCAAGTGATATGCTTCATATTTATCGTGTGTTTGGTAGAGATTAAAATTGAATTAAATTTGAAAAACTAACAGTTATTAGTAACTTTTATTAGACGAGTATGACCCAATAACGGTTATATTTTCAATTTTAATTGATTTTTAATTTCTATCGAACACGTCCTTAATTAAATGTTTGACAATGTAAATTGGGGAATTTTTCTGCCAAAATGATAAGTGATTCATACTTGGAACTTTAAGAATAATCTTACATAAATTTCATTAATTAATTATAATTAGCAAAACTTAATTAGTGTTTTAAGTATGTTAATAATAACCCTAATGGACCCTCCTAATTATGCCTCAATTATGATGGTTATAACTTTGTACTTGCCTAGGATTTGAAATAATTGCAGTTCTATTATATACTAGGAACGGCTACTTCATCCAGAATTTAAAAAATAAAATAAAAGAAGAAGAAAAAAATTGCTTATATTATAATTCATAATGAGTATCTTTAGATCAATATGAAGGTTGTACTATATATACATAATAATTTACCTAATGATTTACATATATACGTGTGGTGTGATATGATTGCATCATAATTTTTTCAACCAAATAAAAAAAAATGATCTCTTTTTTGACACAGCATTCGTCTGTAAATCATTATGTACATTTATCATATTCAAGTAATATTATTTTTAATTTGATGTGTTAATATAAGGATGTGTTTGAATCATATTATTTCGGAAGAATGTATTTTGAAATAATAGAATAATGAAGAATGTATGGTTGAAAAAGAAGGAAAAGTTATTGATATAATAGAAAATATTATTTTATTATAAAATGTGTGGTTGAAAATAAGTAGAAAAATAAAAATGAAAATTTTAATGTAGTTCAAACAGAGGCTAAGCACTTGTCAAGTCGAACGGTTGAAAGGAATTATTTTCACTACGTATTAATCAAGTATTTGTACATTATTATTTATTTATTAATTTACGAAATGATGACATGAAAGAGAGAAAAATATAGGGAAGAAAAAAATAAGTCAATTAGAAATCAATTAATATAAGAATTATGTTACACATAGTACAATAGCATTATTAAATCAAGTCAAACACTAGAGAAAATTCTCTTTGATTGTTTTAATTTTTAAGAAATAGAAAACCAAAAAGAAAAGTAGGAGTGAAAATAAGAAAAATTTGAAAAAGACTTTCCTTATTTTAAGACAACCATATCAATTCAGTTCTTGTATGGGGATTTGATGCAACAACAAAACGTGTAGACAAGGAGACGAATAAGAAGTAAATCTCAGACAAATGCTCAATCTTCACGAGAGAATCTTTCGATTCCCATAACCATTCTTCCTTAGCCGGATTTTCACTCTTCCATTTCACTTCATTTCTTCGATCTCAACGAAAAAAGAAGAATCTTTTCAGTCCCTTCTCACAATTTCCTTTGCATAAAAATGGAAAGAATTACCTTCATGATTCTTGAAAGATGAACCCTATTCTCACCACTGCTAGTTACAGTATGGTTTCACTAGCTGTATATTCTTAATTTCAACCAGCGTAGTTAAGGCCGTTGAAATAAGTTTGATGAAGGGAAAAAAATCTTCAGATCTGCATACAGTGTACTGACCATTTCTTGAACATCACCCACTTTTCATTTTCCTCACACGAGTCTTGGCCACCACGTGGGACTAAAATGCGTCGAATTTCTGTTTTGCTGCTGAGGTGAGTTCTGATACAGTGAGTTCATATAAGATTTTTTGGTTAGAAATGCGCGGCGAAGGTGGGACGGTGGCTGGTGGCAGTGGTGGTGCAATTGAGCCAAGAAACCTGCATTTGAAGAAAGAACTGACGCAAATTCGGAAGGCGGCCCGCGTGTTAAGGGACCCTGGGACCACCTCCTCATGGCGGTCCCCGCATAATTCAACGAGATCCATTGCCAAGAACCATCATTTTCACCATCACAACAATGGCGGCCGCCACTCAATTGATGACAACGTCTTTCGTTCTTCCTTTCAACAATTGTTTCAAATCCCGTTGCAAGTTGAAAATGGTAATTATTATAGTAACAGTACTAGTGCTAACAATAATGGTAATGGTAATGTGAATGTGGTTAAAAAAGATAGAAAGGTGTTTCTGTATAATTGGAGGAGTCAAAAATCTGAAAGCGAAAGAAGTAGGCAGATTGGTGAGGATGATGTTAAAAAAGCTAAGGATGACCGGTCATCTTCGACTACAGAGGAGAGTGTGGACGTTGATAGCTCAAGTGATGCACGAAATGGTGGGGCAAATGATTCCAAGAGTGACACCTGTTTGAGCGACAGGTATGCTTCTGCGATTTTTAAGTGCAAAGATACCAATTTTAGGCCTTCTATTAGGCGCAAAAATAAGAAATCGAAGAGGAGTGATTATTATAGTGCCAGTTTGAGGCATCATAATGAAAACTTGAAGACACAAAACATATCGAGTAGGGATGGAAAATATGTAGTGGAGGGTATCTCTGATTTGGGTTTAGGAAGGGATGATTTGGTAAGTTTAATGGATCAGTCTGATGATACTGAGGATTTTCCTAATTCTGATGATTTAAGGAGGGAGTCTGCCATTTCACCGTTGCTTGCCAGGCTTAAAAATAAGGATTGTGTTCATTCACCGTCAAAGCTGTTGCAGAGTCGTAGAAAAGAGGATGATTCTATTTCATACATTACTCCAGCATTGTCAACGAGTTCTTTTAAATTTGGTTTTAGGAATCCGAGTACTATTGGGTCTTGGGATGCTACCACGGCATCTTTCAATAATGCTGAAGATGAAGTGGAAGACCACTTGGATTTGTCAGGGAGACCGGGCTGTGGGATTTCTTGTTATTGGACAAAAACGTCAATGCTAAAGTTTAGAGGGAATGGCAGTGGTTCGCCATCTCTTTCTGATACTTTAAGGAGGAAAGGAAGCAGCATTTTTTGCGGAAGTCAATCCTTGTCTCAGAGAAGACATCGTCGATCATCTTTGGGGTCCAACAAGAGGATACCGAGTTCAAAGCCCGCTGCTAAAGGTATCCTTCCTTTGCTCAGCGCTGACAGCCAAGAGGGATCGTCTATGGGAAGTGAGAAAAGTGATAATGAGCTTACCACAACTTTTGGAGAGCTTGATTTGGAGGCGATGAGTCGGTTGGATGAAAGGAGGTGGTCTACAAGCTGTAGGAGAAAAAAAAAGTTAGCGCGAGTCACTCTGAATGGGGAAGTTATCGAGGAAAATATCAAAAGTCTTAGCCAGAAATATAGGCCAATGTTTTTCGACGAATTGTTTGGGCAGAATATGGTTGTTCAGTCACTCATGAATACGATTTCAAAGGGGAGGATTGCCCCTGTTTATCTTTTCCACGGTCCCCATGGGACTGGAAAAAAATCAACTTCAAGAATTTTTGCTGCTGCTTTGAATTGCCTTGCCACTGAAGAGACTAAGCCCTGTGGTTTCTGCAGGGAGTGTGCTGATTTCTTATCTGGCAAGAGCAAGGATCACAAAGAAGTTGATGTTTCCAATAAAAAGGGAATTGATAGAGTCAAAAATCTTTTTAGAAATCTATCTGGGATTTCCTCATCAACCGTTTCGCAGTATAAGGTTTTTGTCATTGACGAGTGTCACTTGTTGCCCTCAAAGACATGGCTGGCATTTCTTCGATTTCTTGAGAAACCATTGCCACATGTCGTGTTCATACTCGTTACAACTGATTGTGATAATATTCCCCGTACTATGTTGTCCAGGTGTCATATGCACCTCTTCAACAAAATTAGCAACAGCGCCATTATTACCCGGTTGAGGAAGATTGCCACTGATGAGAACATAGATGTTGAAGCAAATGCATTAGATTTGATTGCTTTGAATGCAGATGGTTCACTGCGAGATGCAGAAACAATGTTAGACCAGTTAAGTTTGTTGGGAAAAAGAGTCACTACTTCCTTGGTAAATGAACTTGTGAGTTTAAATTGCCTTTCTTCTTTATGTCATTGTATTTGAATCTACTACTTTACTTTGTCACTAACGTTGCTTTACTGTAAACCCCTATAAAATCTTATACGGTTTTCAAAAACTGTCATGTTGCTAAAATGTTAGCTGATAAATTTTAATTATTGTTTGCATTTCATACACTTCTTTTCTCTGACTGACCTGTGAGACTGCACATATCAGGAAAGTTTTGTTTCTATTCATTTGCTTTACAAAAATCTGATTTATTGAAAGAACATTCTTTCTTCCCTGTAGATTGGGGTTGTTTCTGATGAGAAACTACTGGTCCTACTGGAGTTAGCCATGTCATCAAACACCACAGAGACGGTGATAAGAGCCAGAGAATTGATGGATTCAGGGGTTGATCCAATAGTTCTAATGTCTCAGCTGGCGGCCCTTATTGTAGATATTATTGCCGGAACTTACCCGAAAATTGATGCCAAGCTCAATAATTCATTCTTTGGTGGAAGAAGTTGTAAGTGCTACTCTGCTTTTACTTCCTGTAGGTTGCATTTTGAGTTTTATGATGGTAAATAGATCTGCAAAATTCAAGTTTCAATAGGTACTCGTCCAGCCATATCAGCACGTGGACACTAGTGAAAATTTGGTGTATTAAAGTATTACCAAGTATAAAGATGAATGAAAACTTCAAAGATAATCAGGTGCTTTGTTAATTTCTTGCAAATGAGAAAAGGCAGTTCTATATACTCTTTTCATCCTTCTTCTTAGGGGTTTGAAGAGATGATTAAATTTTGAAAAATCTTATGTAGAGCATGAGTAGGATTCAGTGAATTCAAATAGAAGTGACATCTTAAAGTGCAGCTAAGATGAATCCTTTTTATCACAGCACATTGTAATACGTTTAAAGTGTATCAACTTGATACACTTGCACTCGTGTAACGTGTTGAAACTTTTGCAGTATATTTCATTTGAGGCGGCTAATTTTTTTGGCTGAAGGTTTTTTTTAACCTTATGGTATTATACCTTATTCCAAAATTATGCATTTTGTATGCTTCGCTGATTCAAATGCTCATCTTGACATTGTGTTTCTCCGCCTCATTGGCACCAAAAGGTTTTTGGCAGATGACACAATTATTGCACTTTACATCTCTCCTGAGACAAGTCACATGATCTAGATCTTCGCGTGCTCCAAACTGTCATGCCTACTCTCCTTTCCCTAAAAAATGTTTGGACAAGTAATTGGAAGATTAACATAAAAATGATAATTTGTCATGACCGAGTCATGTATATTTAGCCCCTGTTGGTGCTCAATTTTAACGTGATTTTGGGAAGAAATGTATTTTGAAATAGGGATCTTTTGGAGAATGCATGATTAAAAGATGAGGAAAAGTTTTGGGTCTACAGGTAATATTTTATTGAAGATGGTTGAAAAAAAAGGAGAAAAGTGCATTAAAATTAAAATGGAGCCCAAACAGGGGCTTAGTAATGTAACAGCCAAATTGGGCTGCTATTTGCATGACTGCACAATGACTGAATGAGGAAATAGTCCAAGCGATCCATGATATATCATGTAATCATCATACTATCAGAATTCTGCAACATATGGCTAGGGAAATGGTCGTTCTGCTTGGCCTAATACTCTAATGGTTTAACAACTCTGTTATGATGTGCACTTAATCTGCAAAAACTTTCGTGGATGAGGGCACATGTTATAGTTGGAGAAAAAACAGTTAGACTTCTTTAACCCCTTGACAAAATCACTCTGATTTTTTCCCGTAAGTCAGCTAAAGTTGGGACTCGATTATCCCAGATCAAGTATTTCTCTTAATCCCTGAATCCCCATTAGTGCGCTGTTGTCAATAACGTCAGCAAGCATCTTAGTGAAAAGTTAAAAATGAAGCTCAAACTGTTCATCTTACTATGCAAGAAGTTGGTTGTTGGTAGGCCTCACAGCTTTTCGCTGCAAAATTCTTATTGTGTCGTTTGTTCCAGATTAAGTTTCCAGACCAGAGGTAGGCTAAGGGAGTGTTATAGATAATGGTAACACAATCTACTGCATCAATAGGGTGATAAATTGGTTTAGGATGACGAATCTGTTCAAGATATTATGGTTTTCTACTTGCCCAATCAATGCATTTATCCTTCATCTTCATGCATTCAACTGGTTCGCCAGAGATTAATGCGGTCTCCTGTTAACTTAAATTGATCACCTCGGGCATGTCATATTCATTATGTCTTACTTTGGTATCGAAGAAAGACTGAAATATGGGTTAATAAAAAGGGAAGGGAGGAGTCAAAGTCTCTTAGGTGTCAGCATCACACACATAGCTGGAGTTCACAAGCAAACCCGTATTACTACCTACACGGATCTTGGCAAGAATCTCTTCAGAAAGGGTTGTATTTAGCCACGACACAACCATCTGATCCTTCCGCAACCATGCCGGATTAGGAACAAAAATAGGAACAAAAGAGATAAGAGACTTTTGTCATCTGCTGTGGATTTCGTCCATAATTTAACTATTTATCACTTCTGCCCCCACCCCTGAAAAATGTCTTGATTAACGTTAGTACATTTGGGGCTGGCTGTATAATTTATTCTTCATCATTACATTCTGTTGGAGGTTAGTTGCTAGATCTGCTGGCAACTTCTGCCTCCTTGTATAAATAATCAAATATATGTGTAGTACGTCGCCCGGACAGAAAATAGGCCTCAGCACGATATTCTATTGTATCCAGCTTTATTAAATATAAAATTTTCCTCGTCTGTCTCGGTATGATTTATTGCTATTTCGAGATAAGTGGAATGAAATGCAGTCAAAATTAATTCACATGGTTTTATTTTGTCTTTTAAGTTTTTTTATTAGTGAATTTTTCACGGTTTCTCCTTCATTAAATACTGTAACGTTTTTTGTTAAGCATAATTCTAATGTTACTAGAAATGCCTGGATCGATTTTTCAGTGTCTGAAAGAGAATTAGATAAATTGAAGCATGCACTGATGCTTCTTTCTGAGGCGGAAAAACATCTGAGAGTTTCGAGTGAGCAGTCAACATGGTTCACGGCAACCCTTTTACAGTTAGGTTCAGTCCCTTCACCAGATCAAACTCAGTCGGGAAATAGTCGAAGACAGAGCTTCAAGACAAATGAAGAGCATCACATACGTACGTTCAGAGAAGCTACTGCACAGAAACAGAGATCTGATGCTGCCAATTTCAATCCCGGTGGCAGCCAATCAATCAATTATGAAGCATTGGCCATCAGACACAATGACTTCTTAAGTGGGAAAACTAAATCAAGATGCATGAACACAGACACGTTGATTGATATTTGGGTGCAATGTGTTGAGAAGTGTCATTCAAGAACTTTGAGGCATCTGCTTCATACATATGGAAAGCTCGTATCAATATCTGAAGTTCAAGGTAAGCAGGATTTATAGAAACCCAGGATACTATTCTGAAATTAGAACCATACTCCCTTGTTTTCTTTTAGTTGTTCGAGTCAATCCTTGCATTAGCTTTATCCTTCAGCGGCTCATATGCTGGCAGTCATAATCATGGGAATGAGAATCAGACTTCGAATAGCATTATGTATCTCTGCATAAGAGTGACGGGTGCATAAAATGACTTATTCCTATCGTATATTTGCATATATTATTTATTAAGGACGAATAATTGAAATGACAGAGAGTCATTTTAACCAGCATATTTGAGATTTGATCCGACTCATGCCATGTTTAATAACTGAATCACTTTGTGTATTGCACTGGGACAATAATAGTATATTGTGTTCATTTATTTGGTATTCTTGAGCCTTACAGCTTTTGTGTGCAGGTTGTTTTGTTGTTTATATTGCATTTGCTGATGGTAATATTAAAACCAGAGCAGAAGGGTTTCTTAGCAGCATCACGAACTCGTTTGAAATTGTTCTCCGATGCAATGTGGAGGTTAAAATTATCCTGTTACCCGATTCTTTCAGTCAGCAGATGGATCCTGTCATTTCAATGGAGCAGGAGAACAAATCAATATGCTCGAGTGCCGTAGAAGCCAATTTGAACATTGATTCGCGTCAGAAGCCACCAAAGGTATCAAGGGGAAGCTTTAACGAGTGCAAAGGACATCAAATGGGACCCTTTGAGTGTGGAACTGGGAATGATCGGGTGCGGAGAATTGAATCCATTATCCGTGAGCAGAGACTGGAAACTGCACGGTTGCAGGCCATGGAGAAAGGTGCTCCTGCATCAACAAACCGTTTGAAACCCGAAAGGAATCAAGTCTTGCCCCAGGATGGCTCATTTCATCAAAATAACATGGATTCATTGACTTCCATAGAGTTGCCGTTGCAGCACTGGGAAGATGAGTTAAATCGTGAAATCAAAGCGTTAAAGATTAATGAAGGAACTGAATCTCAAACGGACGATGTTCTTAAGAGGATCAGTCCTTACCCCCTCTCCCCAAGCTTGTTGCACAATAGCAGATTTGCAACCAATTTCTGCAGAGATAACATGTGAGTAATCCAACTGAGCTCTTTTACTCTGAACACAAGTTAATACAAATTCTTCCCCTTGTTCTTAAACTAAAGTGTCAAATCTCGACACCTTGATTTTCCAGTAAATATAGCAGCAAAAATTGATTGAATGGAGTCTTTCTACACCCAAATTCCAATGCCTTTTTCGACTTCGATTGCAGGGGATATGAATCAGGATTGGGAGGTGGCGGTTGCAGTGGGCTTTTCTGTTGGAATAAAAGCAAACCTCACAGAAGGGAAAAGGTAAGCTATTCATTTTTCTTTTTAACAAGTTTGTATGCTGGAATCAGGTTCATATTCTCTATCAAAGAAGCCTCTGACACTTCTTATGTGTTATAAACAGGCTAAACAATGTACACCAACGCGCAGGCTCAAAAGCGGACGATTTTCATGGTTTGTAGAGTGTGCAAAATCCAGGAGAACACATAGCAGATACAAAAGATAATAGAGTAGGGTAAGATTTTTAGTTTCAACTGATTGCTTATGTTTAATTACAGGCTTAGCTTCACTATTTTTCTGGTAAAAAGTAGAAGTTCTAAGGATCAATAAGAACTTGATTATGTAAAGTTACTATGTCCCTGTTTGACCTTAATATTTAAAACTCTTTTTCTTTTTTTTTTTCCAACGACGATATATCTATTGTGCCTTGTCTGAGCACTCACCATTTCTGGATACGGGATTTTACCCTAGCATATTCCATCGAATATAGTGTTGTAAACCACTAAAGCAAGAGGCTTTTGGGTATTGATTTGAAAAAAGCCAGATTCGATTCTTGATTTTTCCTTGTTGAACCAACTAATAACACTGATTTTGATTAAACGGTGCAAAGTAGAAAATCAAATGCGTCCCCTCATAGTATATGTTTTATATGAACACAAATGGTTCGTATCAAAATAACAAAATAAACAATTATGATAATTTCCAAATTGAATTTTCGAGAAATACGATCTCCAAAAGCAATGAAATGTCAAATTTCTCACACCATTACTTTGCACTCTATAAAGAGATGCACCACACACATTATCCAAACATGGGCTGATCTTATACAAAGCCCAAACCCACATTTCGATGATGACAAATCAGTGGCGTCACGCCACCCCGAGCCTCGGAATTGCCCACGTTGCATTCGGTATCTACCTCGTTGGTGAAACTGCCTACAACAAGATCTACGCTCCTAAAGCTCACTCTCACTCCACCTCTTCTGCTTCTCACTAAGGGGAAACGGTAAGCACATCGCCGTTGATTACTGAAAGCAAGAAATTACAATTGACGAAAGCAGGAAATTACAAATAGCTAGTGCAAGGGGCGAACACTAGAAAGCTTGAAAGTTTGTTTGAAAGACTAATACCCCCTATAATAGATTAAGAAAAATAACCTAAGTGCCATGAGTAGACGTTAAAACGTCGAGGAATCATACTAAACTTTTCCTATTTTCTAGCTATTTTACAATGGAAATAAATATTACAACGGAAAGGAAATTACAATTCGAAATAGACTAATATTTACAATGTGCGGTCGAAGTTGGGACAAACTGCGGTCGCGATAGGATCACGGGACTTAAGTGAAGCTGCTGTCCGTGACACCAAGGCTAACGTAAATATCTCTAATTTGTGCATGCCCCAATCTAGGAACTGTTATATCACGTTACATAACTTCAAAGAAAGGCGTGAGAAATATGACCTCTGGGCACATGAACTGGAATGTAATCAGCGTGGCCGGAGGAAAATTGAAATTTGGAAAAAACTAATATATGTGTCATCCTTCAATACTTCCTTTCGCTGTTGTTTTCAAAAATAAAAGTAAGTTTGATAGATTCCGTGTTCTCATTTTCATGAATGCACAGGATGAAATTTGTAGTCAAGATTAATCCTTTGCTCATTGTTGATCTTGCTGGTGCCAGGATTGAAGCATGACCAGTGTTCTCATCCTTTCAGTTTCTCTATCATTGTTCAATAAAGTATTCCTCAGACTTCTTTGTTGCCAGTAATCGGGCTGATTATTTGGAATTTGTAACAAATTTTACAATGATTTTAATCTGATGTTTGACTCAATTGGCATTAATGCAATCTCTTTGTGTGCTCTTGTGCAACCCCTGATTTTTTTATTTTTTCTTTTCTTTTTTTGTGGGTGGTTGGGGGTGCCCGTAGGTTCATCAACCTGTGCCGGGTTTATGTTACTCTGTTTAGAAGAAATTTTCTACACACAAATATAAGAATTAGAAGTTGCATCCAGAATACGGGGTGGTAACGCTTATGTTCTTAACCTTTTTTTGACTTTCATTTGTTATTAGTTAGCGCAACAAGTCTCTGATAACAATTTTGTCCAGAAAGTCCATTTGAGACAATGTAAAATAACTTATTTGTCCATTATATTTTTAAAAAATAATAAAAATAAATAATGTAAAGCGTAGAGAAGTATTTTTTCCGTCGTATCAAAGCACACAGACAGAACATTATGACAAAAAATCATCATAAAACATTGTGGCGTGTATAATTAATCTAGTTTTATGTTTATCTTAAAGTTGGCGTATTTGCACTTTGTCAGTGGGGATGATCAAATCATGAAAATTAAATTTATCAAGGTGCCTGGAATATTGAAAATTTTCTGAAAGTTTAAATTTCAATTTTTTTTCTTAGATCTTTCGACAAAATTGGACTTTTCTAAGCCTTTTTTTTTCTTTTTTTTTTTTTTTTTTTT
>CAIGRB010150324.1:0-12137 GCA_903798255.1 Fraxinus quadrangulata
TAAGAGGGTGTTGATTAGTTTATCTATTGGTAGATATAAGGATGAAGTTATGTGTGATGTGGTACCTATGCAAGCAGGGAATATTTTGTTGGGTAGACCATGGCAATATGATAGGAAAGTCATTCATCATAGGTACAAGAATCAGTATAGTTTTGTTAAGGATGGGAGACCCATTACCCTTGTGCCATTAACACCGGCACAAGTGAATGAAGACCAAATCAAATTGAAAAATGAGGAAGAAAGGAGAGTGAAAGAATTAGAAAAAAAAATAGTGAGCTGGTGAGCACGAGAGAAAATGTTGAGGTGGCTAGTGGAGAACAAAAGAAAGGGAAGCCACATGAGGGAAAAGAAAAAGAGTCTTCTGAGAGGAGAGAAAAGTCGAAAGTAAATTTCTTTACAAAGGGGAGTGAGTTGAAAAAGGTGATAAATGAGAAACAACAAATGATATTGTTGGCTAATAGGGTAAATGCTAAAATTCAACATGTGTACCGGAAGGTGAATATGGCAGCAGATTTTCTTGCAAAGAAAGCAAGCGATGGAGAATTGTTTAATTTCTTTCATGGTGATTCTTTTCCGTCTCTTCTTCACGGTATTTTACATACAGACCGTTGGGGAATACCACATATTAGACATTAGGTTTTTTTCTGATGTTCAAATTTTGTAACCACGGTTTTTATCCCCCATCACAAGTGAGGTTTTCTTAATAAAGTTTCTTTAAATAAAAAAAAATAAAAAATAAAATGATATTGTTGGTTTATAAAGGAATCATTCCTCAATTTTGAGGTATCTAACACACCCCTCCCTAGTTTGGCTATCTCTTTATTGCAGGAATTTGAAGATGTGTTTCCGGAGGACATGCCTAGTGGATTACCACCTATTTGGGACATTGAACATCAAATTGACTTCATTCCTGGAGCTATCATTCCAAACCGACCAGCTTATAGAAGTAACCCTGATGAGACAAAGGAGCTTCAGAGGCTAATGGATAACTTGATGAGTAAGGGGTACCTGAGGGAGAGCATGAGTTAATGTGCCATTCCAGTGCTACTTGTGCCAAAGAAGGATGGAACTTGGAAGATAGCGTGGATTGCAAAGCCATCAACAATATAACGGTAAAGTATCGTCATCATATTCCTAGGTTAGATGATATGTTGGATAAATTGCATGGTACTTGTGTATTTAGTAAAATTGATCTTAAAAGTGGATACTACCAAATTCGAATGAGGGGAAGGTGATGAGTGGAAAACTGATTTTAAAACTAAATATGGTTTGTATGAATGGTTAGTAATGCCATTTAGACTCACTAATGCACCGAGCACTTTCATGTGATTGATGAATCACGTCTTGCGTACTTTTATAGGTAAATTTGTTGTTGTGTATTTTGATGACGTCTTAGTATATAGCAAAGACCTAAATGAGCATGTAGAACATCTTAAAAATGTACTTGTGGTTTNTTTGTTGTTGTGTACTTTGATGATATTTTAGTATATCGCTAAGACATTAATGAGCATGTAGAACATCTTAAAAATGTACTTGTGGTTTTAAGAAATGAACAACTTTATGTTAATTTCAAGAAGTGTATATTTTGCATTGAAAATGTTGTTTTCTAAGGATTTGTAGTGGGTGCTAATGGGGTAGAAGTAGATGAGGAGAAGATAACAGCTAATAAAGAATGGCCAACGCCTAAAAGCATAACTGAAGTTAGGAGTTTTCATGGGCTGGCTAGTTTTTATAGGCGTTTTGTAAAGGACTTTAGCACAATTACTACACCACTTACAGAGATTGTTAAAAAATGTGTGGGATTTCATTGGGATGATGAACAAAAGAATGCATTCAATACAATTAAGGATAGGTAGTGTAAGGCACCGATTTAGCACTTCCTAACTTTGATAAAACTTTTGAGATTGAATGTGATGCATCAAGAATAGGTATTGGTGTTGTTTTGATTCGAACAATAGACCTATAGCCTATTTCAACGAGAAGTTAAATGGAGCAGCGCTCAATTATCCCACATATGACAAGAAGTTATATTCACTTGTTCGAGTATTGGAGACATGGCATCACTACCTGTGGCCTAAGGAGTTTGTGATACATACGGATCATGAATCATTGAAGCATTTGCAAGGTCAAGGCAAGTTGAACAAAAGGCACACAAGGTGGATAGAGTTTGTAGAAACATTCCCTTATGTCATCCAGTACAAACAAGGTAAGGAAAATGTGGTGGAGGATGCATTGTCATGAAGGTATGTACTACTGACTTCTCTTAGTTCTGAATTAGTTGGTTGTGAGTATATTAAGGGCATGTATGTTAGTGATTTAGATTTCTCAAATATTTATGCATCATGTACTAAAGGGGCTGTAGATAAGTTCTTTAAGCAGAATGGATATTTGTTTCGGGAAAATAGGTTATGTGTTCCTAATTGTTCAATGCGAGAGGTTTTAGTAGGAAAGCACATAGTGGTGGATTAATGGGAGACTTTGGGGTTAAAAAGACTTTAGAAATGTTGGGGGAGCATTTTTATTAGCCTAAGATGAAAAGTGATGTTTAAAGAGTTTGTAGTCGATGCATAACTTGTAAATAGGCTAAATCTAAGGTTTTACCTCATGATTTATACACACCGTTACCTGGGCCTAATCAACCATGGGTTGATATCTCGATGGATTTTATTTTGGGTTTACCTAGAACTAAGAAGGGACGAGATTCAATATTTGTGGTGGTAGATAGATTCAGTAAGATGGCACATTTCATAGCATGTCATAAGACCAATGATGCCACTAACATTGTTGATTTATTCTTTAAGGAAATAGTGCATTTACATGAGGTACCTAAGAGCATAGTATCTGATCGGGATGTGAAATTCTTGAGTCATTTTTGGAGAGTTTTGTGGGGTAAGTTAGGCACTAATTTTATGTTCTCAACAACTTGTCATCCAAAAATCGATGGTTAGACTGAAGTAGTGAATAGGACCATGACACAATTATTACGCACTATAGTCAATAAGAATTTGAAGAGTTGGGAAGAGTGTTTGCCTTTCATCAAATTTGCATATAATAGGGCCACACATTCCGCTACATCTTTTTCACCATTTGAAATTATTTATGGTTTAAATCTACTAACACATTTGGATTTAATACCTTTACCTATGAATGAGCATGGTAGCTTAGATGGTAAAAGAAAGGCCGAGTTGGTGAAATCACTTCACGAAAAGGTAAAGTTGCAAATTGAAAGCAAAAATAAACACTTCGCGTCACAAGCAAACAAGGGTCGAAGAAGCGTGACGTTCAAACCAGGAGATTGGGTTTGGGAACATCTCAGAAAGGAACACTTTCCAGAACAAAGAAAATCAAAGTTGCAGCCACGAGATGATGGTCCATTTCAAGTCTTGGAGAAAGTCAATGAAAATGCTTACAAATTGGATCTTCCGGTTGAGTATAATGTTTCAGCAACTTTAATGTGTCTGATCTCTCTCTTTTCGATGCAGATGCAGATTCGAGGACGAATCCTTTTGAAGAGAGAGGGGATGATATGATCTAGGAGTCGAGCCCGACGAAGCCGAGTTCAGGGTGAGATCCATTGAATATAGAAGAAGGTCTGATGACATGTTCGAGAGCAAAGTGGGTAAGGCTATGGGATTGCATGTTCAAGCAATGATGGATGATGTCATGATCTATACGTAAAAAGAGGCAAGTTTCATGCTGGGGTCGAGGTTGGAAAACACTTGGATCAATGTGATAGAAACAAGCGAAAACGGAGCCCAAAATCTTCTATTATGCGATGGCACAATAGAAAGGAGCATGCACTGCATGCATGTATACTGCAACAAAACGAAGGCTGAAGACTTGTTCTATGCGACCGCATAAAATTACTCTATGCGGCCGCATAGTTCGAAAACTGGGTGCAAATTTCATTTTTCGCGAATTTCCTTATTATACTAGAATTATATTTTGTTGCGATATTTTTTTTGTAATCTTTTTTGAGTTATTTCCGGTTTTAACTAGAATCTACGATTTTCCTATAAATACTTAGTTATTTTTCAATGTAAGAACCTTTTGACAAATTATTATTGAGATATATTCGAGAGGCTATTGTGCTTTTCAACTTCGTTCTTCTTCGAACAATCTGAACTTATCAAGAGGATTCTTGTGGCGTTCAACATCGGGTACAGATTACCCATTGTGTAATCAAGAGGTCATTCAAACTCATTTTTGTTTGGTTGCTTGGTTCATTAATTCTTGGTTCCAACTCAAAATTGGGATTATCCTTTGGGCTTTCTTGGGATCTTCAATTTTGTTGTGGGTTGCGTGGTGTTCGTTGCTACGTGGTTCTTATCATCGTATTTACTAAAAATTTCATGTAGCTCATCATGATCTCATTCATATTTCCTAGATCCTACTAAAGCTTGAGGAAAATGGAGTATTGGTTTATTATCAAAGAGGGGTAAAAACTTACACTCAATCACCTCAGTATCATTGGTGGCAGTCTTGTTTGCAACCTCTTTTTCTTCCTCATCTTGCTCCAACAGTGTAGGAGATGCCTTTATTGGAATCTCAACCTCTTTACCACTTTTTAGGATGATTGCACTCACATTTTCTTTTGGATTTACCATTGTTTGAGAGAGCAGTTTCCCTGAACTTTGCTCCTCTAAGCGACTGACCGCGTTAGCTACTTGACCCATTTGATTCTCCAAATATTGAATGCTAGCCCTGGTCTCCTGTTGAAATTGTAATATGTTAGTGGCAAAAGATTTAACAATATCTTCTAAAGGCATACTAGAGTTAGAAATTTGGCCCTTTGTTGTCTCGTGGGGTATTGCTGATTATATTGCTGGAAATTCTGCTGATTTTGATTTATATGATGATTCATTTGTTGATTCCCATAGCTAAAATTTGGATGATCCCTCCATCATTGGTTGTACGTGTAAGAATAGGAATCATAATTCCTCTGTGGTTGTCCAGGAAAGCTACCGGCTGCATTTATGTATTCATCGGATTCTTCTTGAAGTGTTGGGTACATATCAGTTGGATATCCTACCAATGAACAAATTCCACATGCCTTTACTATTTGTATAGTACCTGCAGCCATTTGACGAATAAGAGTGGTCAGACTCGCTATTTGTTGTTCAAGGGATGAGACATTTACCTCGTTAACTTGTCTAGAAGGGAGATCGAATCTAGTGCCAAATTGTTGAGAGTTGGCTGCCATGTTTGCAATTAAGTTCCTCGCTCATTCGAGAGTTTTATCCACCAAAGCCCCTCCGGTTGTAGCATCAATCATGCTCATTTCTATTGGTTGAAACCTTCATAGAAGTATTGGATGAGAAGTTGCTCATTGATGTGATAATGGGGAGAACTTGCACACAATTTCTTGAATAGCTCCCAATACTCATGTAGGGATTCCCTGTTATCTTATCTTACACCACAGGTTTTCTTCCTAATATTTGCTACCCTCGAAGCTTGAAAATATTTCTTCAAAAATAATATCTTCAC
This sequence comes from Fraxinus quadrangulata, assembly GCA_903798255.1. Classification (NCBI taxonomy): domain Eukaryota; kingdom Viridiplantae; phylum Streptophyta; class Magnoliopsida; order Lamiales; family Oleaceae; genus Fraxinus; species Fraxinus quadrangulata. The sequence continues at coordinate 5,488 of CAIGRB010150324.1, forward strand.
TCCATCCCATGTGGTAATGCTTCCCGATGGTAGATAATAGAGTCAATCCTTAGCTAAATCCTACAGAGAAAATGGAAAGGCCTTTAGTTTAATCTGTTATTCAGTAATCCCCGTGGGTTTCATACTCATACAGACCACATGAAACTCCTTCAGATGTTTATGATGATCTTCAACTGTAAGACCATCAAAAGTTGGCAAAAGATGTATTTGCCCTGATTTAAGCTCGAATGTAGTAGCAGCATCAAAATTAGGAAAAGTTATGCATAGAGGTTGTTGATTCAATGTAGGTGCTGCAAGCTCCTTAAAGTCCTATTTTCGGCCATGATTGTTTCTCCTTCAAAATCAAAATAACTTGCAAATGGGATGTTGGGATTGAGATTGCTTTCTTCAAGATTCTGTTGAATGTCACTCCTTAACCTACGCAAGGTTCTTTCCTATTCCGGATCGAACTACGAATCACCATGATTAGAAGATTGAGTTGCGGGCATGAACAAATAAAACAAATGAAAAATAAATTAAAAAGAAGCTAGAGTAAGAAAAACTAATAAAATCCTATGCTAAAATTCCTAAAAAAAATAATAAATTACCTAAACACTTAGAAAATTATGATTTTTTTTTCAAAAATAAAATAAAAAATTAAGGTAGCACAAAAATAAATTAGCACCACCCCGGCAACGGTGCCAAAATTTGGTGTGTGCTATCGCAGGCACCCAAAAGTAATACATTAACCTATAAAACTAATGTAGTAGTGGAAGTAAGGGTCGATCCCACGAAGAGTGTGTAATTTAATATATTTCGCTTCGTACAATGATTGGGGGATTTTGTTTGTAATGAAGTCAATCTTATAACTAATAGCAATGCAAATTAACGAGTTGTATTACATCAATAAAACAAATCTTGATCTATGTCAACTTCCATCATTGGAGATTTATAACCGATCATCAATCCACAAAGAATAATCAATCCACATTCAATATTCATCGTTGAAATTAATTCTTATTTCTCCTTAATTTTAGTTAGTTAGAAACCAGCATACTAATTAACCTTAATTATTAAATAACATCATATCAGCGCTCAAGATTTAATTTAATAACAGCTTTACACAATAGAGAAATCAATAAACTAGATAACACAAATACCAGCGGTTGCATTCAATATATTTAAACATTCTTCTTAAGATTCAATAATCTCTATAGCAGAAAATCATCAAACTCTAGTGTTTCACAAGTTAAAGAATCAAACAATTATGAATTTGATGTTTAACTTAGCGGTAGATTGTAACGAATAACAAACTAGTNAAAATCATCAAATCCTAATGCTTCACAAGTTAAAAGAATTAAACAATTACGGATTTGAATTTTAACTTAGCTATAGATTGCAATACATGAGAAACTAATAGACCTTTTTAGCAATCAAGCATGGCAACCATAAAATACTTGCGGAAGAACATTTAATATTGAAAATATAGATTAAACAATGAAAATAGATGGATCTCACAGTTATAATATGTTCAAGGCTTCGGTATCCTTTGTTCAAGCACCAAGAATTACTTATACATGAAAAGTCTAAGAAAAAAAGAGAGAAAAATAGTTAGTAGGCATTTTATACGTTCTCTCCCTATTCTAGGATTTTAAAATATGTATTTATAGTTATTTTCATAGGTAGTTGACTTAAATTCGAAAACCAGAATTTTCGTGTCGAAAGCCCTCTATGCGACCGCATAGAAGAAGACACTACGGTCACATAGTTCATTTTAGTTCAGCCTTGAAATTCTTTGGAGTCATGTTTGCAACCGCATTGACGATAAAGCTATGCGACCGCATTGCTTTACCAATTTTCTACCGAACAGTCTTCAGTATTTTGGTCATATATTTTCCTTTTAATATCCAATTGAGGTAATTCAAGATGCGTTGGAAAGATAACTCAATGGACTACAACTTTACTTCAAATATCATCTTCGAATTTGATCCTTTTCCATGTCAACAACTGGTCTCAATATGAGGCTGAAAACATGTGCAAATATTTTCAACTTGAAAGTTGATATGTGATAATGTATTGGCTATATTTCATCCCTTTGATTCTTTTCTTCATCTAATTGACCTCTAACACTCTCGAATCTTCATCACAAGGTTAGAAACAAGTTTAAAATATGTTCACTTTAGTCCTTGAACTTTCACTTTCTTCCATTTTAGTCCATTTTCACCTATTTCTTCCAAATTACGCCATATCCATAGAATTACTACCTAAATCAAAATATGAACATAATGAGTACATTTTGGCATTGATTAATCATACGAGCACATAAAATAAGGAGGAAAAAATATGCATTTTATATTCCTATCAATATTTCCCTACGGGTGCGAGATGATGAGAATAGCCTGGATGAGGAAGAGACAGTATATGATAGAGACCCTATAGTAGAGCATTGTGACCTATTACATCATGCACAAGTAGTTTTGAATCGGACCTTATCTATTGATGAGGGTTTTTGGAAGCAAAAGGTCGATTCACGTGGGGTATGTGAAGGAGATCACAATACTCGTTATTTCCACGCAATGGTTCAAGGACGTAGGATCAAATCGCGTATTAGGTCCATTAGGACACACGCAGGGAAAGTCTTAGCCACTCCTCTGACATTTAGACTTCAGCTATTGCATTCTCTTGGGATCTTCTATTTGCTCCTACATAGTCGTTGGACCCCATTCGTTCTGATATCAGCCCTAGGCTTTTGACGGAGGATGATAATTTGGTACTAAACTGCATCCCTTTGATTCATGAGGTTCGGGATGGGGTGTTTAGTATAGATGCTGACAGTACTGTCGGACCAGATGGATTCGTATCCCTTTTCTTCCAACATTGTTGGGACATTATTCAGAACGATGTATATACAGGGTAGTCTTGGACTTCTTTGACAGTGGCCATCTTCCACGAAATTTTGCTGCTAGTACTATAGTATTGCTCCCTAAGAGGGACGGTGTTTGTAGATGGACAGATTTTAGACCCATTAGTTTAAATACAGTGTTCAATAAGCTTATTACTAAGCTTTTGAACACTAGATTGAGTATACTTTTGTCGTGCATTATCTCTCCATAATAGAGTGGGTTCATTCATGGTCGCCTAATTAGAGACAATGTTCTATTGGTTAAGGAGCTTCTCCATACTTTCGATAATAGAGTGCGATGAGGTAACACTATGCTGAAGTTAGACATGACTAAATCATATGATTGTATGGATTGGAGCTTCATTTATTCCGTATTAGAGGCATTTGGATTTGATTGGATCTGGATCGATAGGATTAGGCGGTGCATCTCAAAGTGTCATTTTTTTGTACTCCTAAATGGCCGCCCATGTGGTTTTTTTGGATCCTCACGAAGGCTCAGATAGGTTATCCTATCTCACCTTCCTTGTTCATTATAGCTATAGATTACTTCTCACACCAGCTCACTCAGAGATTTCAGGAGTATCCCAGTATGTGTTATCAACATGGAGGTAGTACTCTTGTCTCACACCTTTCATTTGCTGATGATATGTTCATATTCGCCAATGGCCAGAAACAGTCTATCATGAGGATTCTTGGTTGTCTAGAGCATTATGAGGAGGTCTTTGGTCAGTTGGTGAACAGGGACAAGAGCTAACACATACTACCCAAACGGACATCTATTAGTCAGATCAGACGATTAGAGATTTTGACTAGTTTTCGACACCAGCAGCAGCCCTTTACTTATCTGGGAGCTTCATTTATGATGACCATATCCAGAAGGTCAGGAACATGATCTCGGGTGGTAAGACTTGTAAGCTCCATAATGTGCCGTCTCAACCTCAAGTTACTCCTGCTAGAGAATGAAGTAGGGATGAGGAATCAACTAGTCGGACTCATGAGCTATCCAGACATGGGGATGTAGCTCAAGCCGATCTTATAGATGATAGGGTTGCTACAGCTGTCTCTTCTACTTTACGTGGTTCCGATAAGGAGTATAGTATTGAAGTAGCAACTAAATTAGGAGCTAAAGTATTCACGGGCACAGCTGATCTAGCAGAAGTCGAATCTTGGCTAATAAAGATTGAAAGAGTATTTGATGTAATGGGTTGTCCTATTAATCAAAAATTATGTCTTAATTCCTTCTTGTTAGAAGGAAGTGCATATGATTGGTGGAGATCTGTATAGAGTAAATATGTTGATCCTTCTGTGATCATTTGGAGTGATTTTAAGGATGATTTTAATGAGTATTATTGCCCTCGCTCGTATAAAAATGATAAACAGAATGAATTTTTTAGGTTAGTGCAAACTTTCTCAGTGGCGGAGTATCAGAAAAAGTTTATAGAATTGTCAAAGTATGCCGCAACCCTTGTAGCTGATGAAGTTGATAAGTGCAGGAGGTTTGAGTATGATTTGAGAAAAGAAATTAGATCAGTGGTAACAGCATCGGGGTATGAAAATCTTGGGAAACTAGTGGAAGCAGCGCTGAGAGTTGAAAAAAGTATTTCAGAACGACAAAGTGGTCAAAAATAAATGAGGCCTAGAGTTGGTGGTAGTAATGAGACATGGGTAGGAATGTCTGTGAATAGACCACTAAGGAGGGATCACAGAAAAAATGGATTAGGTGTTTCTACTTCTGGTAGCTTTAAGTCTAAATCCAGTGAAAGTCAGGGATCGAGATTTAGCCAGAGAATAGTGCAGCAGCTAGGGAGTAGTCATACTCATACCCAGGGGTCTGTTCAGAGATCATTCACTCCGAGACAGAGTGGTAGCTCTAGTCTTGCCAGATTTTCCCAGTGCCAATAGTGCGGGAAATTTCATCTTGGTAAGTGTCTTAAGGGCACTGGTGTTTGTTATCACCGTGGTCAGACTGGACACATGAGGAGAGAGTGTCCAATTCACTTTCAGTAGGGTGGTATATCATAGGGGATATCTTTACAGCCTAGTATTGGTAGTTCTAGATAGAATCGGAACTAAGACAAGTTTGTAGGTGAAGCAGGTACTACTAGTGCTAGTCCTGATGTTGCGGATAGCAGTGGTAATAGATAGAAAGGTTAGGTAGAACGTCCCAGGACCCAGGGAAGAGTTTTTACTGTGACTCAGCACGATGTCGATGAGCACCAGATGTGGTCATGGGTATGTTATTTATTTTGGTAGAAAGCTCGTTCTTTAATTGATTCAGGTGCTACACATTCATTTATATCATATGCATTTACCATTTGTGTGGACTATATGCCAGAACCGTTAGACAGTGATTTGGTGGTAGCGAATCCTATAGGATATTCATTTTTAGCTAATAGTGTGTACAAAGATGCGTGATTAAGGTGAATGATCGGGAGTTGAAAGGTAATTTGATTCCACTTGATATTCATGATTTTGATATTATACTGGGAATGGATTTCTTAGCTTCAAATCATGCTTCAGTTGATTGTTTTCGCAAAGAGGTGGTATTTAGAAGACCGGGAGAGCCTAAAATTGTTCTTAGTGGTGAACGGAGAATATTACCTTCATGTATCATATCTGCACTTGATGCTAGGAGATTGCTTAGAAAAGGTTGTCAAGCTTATTTGGCTCATGTGATTGACACCAACATTACTAAGTTGAAACTTGAAGATATACTAGTGGTAAGAGATTTCCTGATATTTTTCCTGAAGATCTTCCAGGACTACCTCCAAACGTGGAAATTGAGTTTACTATTGATTTGGTCCCAGGAACTACCCCTATTTCACAAACACCTTATAGAATGCTCTAGCCGAGTTGAAGGAATTAAAAGTTTAGTTGCAAGATTTAGTTGATAAGGGTTTCATTAGACCTAGTACATCTCCTTGTAGAGCGCCAGTATTATTTCTGAAAAAGAAGGATGGTACTATGAGATTGTGTATTGACTACAAACAGTTGAATAAAGTAACTATTCACAGTAAGTATCCTTTACCTCGTATAGATGATTTGTTTGACCAACTTCAAGTGCCACAGTATTTTCTAAGGTTGATTTGCATTCAGGATATTATCAACTCAAAATTAGAGATGTTGATGTACAGAAAACTGCTTTTAGGTCGCGATATTGCCACTATGAGTTTCCGGTGATGTCATTTGGGCTAACTAATGCCCCAGCAGCATTTATAGAGCTGATGAATAGGGTGCTTCACTCATATTGAGACAAATTTGTGATTGTTTTTATTGATGATATATTGGTTTATTCTCCCAGGTGTGATGAGCATGCTGAGCACATGAGGATTATTTTACAGATTTTGCGTGATAAGCAATTGCATAAATTCAGTAAATGTGAATTTTGGCTAGATAAAAAATTGTGTTATTTCAGCAGAAGGTATTTATGTAGATCCGTTGAAAACTGAGGCTGTGAAGAAGTGGGAACTCCCTACTAATGTTACAGAAGTAAGGAGTTTCCTTGGGTTATCAGGTTAGTATCATCGGTTTGTAGAGAATTTTTCTAAAATTGCTCTTCCTCTGACTAGTTTGACTCATAAGAACTCCAAATTTGTGTTGTCTAAGGAATGTGAACAAAGTTTTCAAGAGTTGAAGAAGAGATTAGCTTCTACTCCTATACTTACTCTTCCATATCCGGGTGAAGAGTTTATGATTTATAGTGATGGTTCACGCCAAGGATTGGGTTGTGTTTTGATGTAGAATAGAAAGGTTATAGCTTATGCTTCAA
>CAIGRB010150349.1:0-13834 GCA_903798255.1 Fraxinus quadrangulata
AGAGAGAGAGAGAGCTCTTCCAAACAAACTGTATTCCTCCTTTAACAACATTACAAGGACGGTCCACCATTATTCCCACTCATCAGTATGTATATTCTGTTATGGATACAGATTAAACAAATTCACTAAGTACATCAAACATGAAAGTAGATGCCATTGATTCCTCATAAGAATGATATAGCACAACAAAGGTGACAAGTGAATATCGTCTTTCGCTACTCATTTCAACATTCAACTTAACAATCTACCCTTTTATTTAAAAAAAAAGGGGGGGGGGGGGGGGNAAAATGCAACTTACTATCAAAACCCACCTTGACGGATAAGGTAATACAATAAAGTGACTGCCAATCAAAAGGGTCAGAAAAGGCATCAATTGTATAACAGCTGCAAGAGGATGAGCAGACCGTAAGGGATCATCCATAAAATGATTTAGGCTTACATAATATTAACTCAACAAAAACTGATTACACATTATCTGAGGAACTAAGATAAATGGAGAAAGAAGAAAAAAGAAAGCAGCGAGTTCATACTACTAAAAACCACATCAATTGACTGCCAAAGTTGAGTTTGTCAACTCAACTTAAGGAAAGAACGGAGTGTTGTAGTATTAGAAACTGGCATGTTTACACCACATAACAGACACAAAAATCAATTACCGATTCTCCACAGCTTAAGAACTATTATATCATCCAAAGTGCCTGGAATACAGCAGTAAAGGAACCAGTTTATCAACTGCAAAAGATACTATCTGATCTAATCCAGATGTCAAGAACAGTAAAGCAGCAATCGGGAAGAGAGCAAAAAACGATATAGAAATAATTTGTTTGAGCATAATCGAATATCTGGATTAATCATGGGAAACAAGGAATCAAGGGTCAACACTTGAAAAGATTTATTGTACAAGGGCAAAAAAGGCCACTAAAAACGTTCCACAAGCTACGTAATTCACACAGGACAACTAAATTTATGCATGAAACATTACAGGATTACCCAACGATTTATACATGACTAGCTAGGGGCAGGGAGCGAAGATCCTTTGGAATGCAAACTGAACCATGTACATTTATCTTTAACAGCTTCAGATTCACTTGCATACTCTTTGAACCTGTACTCTTCCTGCTTGCAGGTAGGAGGCACTTTTCCTTCGCTGTAGCATTCACTGCAAAGGCTGAAGTGCGATTTCATCTCTTTAAAGCGGGAACCAATTATGGGATAACGGCAAGTTGAACAGACATGGAAACCATGGCGAGTTCTATCCCCCCTTTCAAGCTTCAATAGAGTCGACATGATACCAAAGCCCCATTCTTGATCATCGAACATTGCAATGAACTCTGTTAAAGAGACCATGGAGTTATCTGTCTCTCCATGGATTTCCAGTATTTCACTAATACCATGGGAGGGAATATAGATGGCCCTCAATAGTTTGATGTATCTCTGGGCATCAGACTTTGATATCCGTGTGCTACCTTCATTTACTGGGCGCCACAAGAGTGCATCATATGCAAACCTCTTTCGCTTGTCTGGAGAACCACCACAAATAGGTGAAAGGATAGCAAAAAACATGCCCAAATCCACCCTACCTGACTCTGATTCATCCAAAACAGTGAGGATTTTCTGGTCTACAGCTTTGACAGCTCCTGTAAATGTATCTGGCTTCATGAAGTTAAGTAACTTGCGGAGAATTCCCTCCTATGTAGCCTTGCGTATGGACTTTTCAGGTATACCCCTGCCAGAATAGGATTCTGGTACATCACTTTCATTCATTTCTTTCTGTATTAGTTCTACCTCACACCGATTCAACCTAGTGATCCTCTGAAAAGCTCTAATATCAAGGGCAATAGCGAGTTCTGGCCTCAACATAGTTTTCTCACCTAAAGCCCTAAATTTTGAGGGTTCCACGGTAATGTAGGCCTCCTCACCATTACCACTACCTTTCCCCTTCTTCTTCTGTAGCTGCTTCAAGTGCGATATAGCATCATGCAACTCGACCCTGTTAGTCATTTTTAAAGCTTCTTTCAAAGCTTTCTTAGCTTCATCAGTTTCCCCAGCTCCTAACAAAGAAACTGCTTTATTTAGCTGTGCTCTCCAATGGTTTGGCCACACACCCAAGACTCTGGTATACATCTCTGATGCCCTCTGATACCTACCCATATCCATATATAGCCCACCCAAATTGTACAGTGCATCCACGTGACCAGGTTTCAAGTCAATAGCTTTCTGAAACTCCTTAATTGCATTATCATCATCACCAACAGCATGCAAAGCAGAAGCCAAATCACAGTGTGCATCAGCATAATCATTCTTCATGTAAATAGCCTCCTCTAAGGCCTTAATGGCGGCCTTGTACTCACCCACACCGAATAGGGCACTACCCAAAAGCTTCAAAGCCCTAAAATGTGTAGGGCACAAAATAGCAGCTTCTCTATAATGCTCACAAGCACTAATAAGCATACCTTCACCTTCAAGTGCAATCCCCAAATTCACATGAATCTGAGGCAAAAGATAAGCCCATTGATTTCCACCAGCCTCTGCCGCCTCCAGTGCAAGTAGAAATTCTCCTTTGGCTTCGCTATGCCGCCCGAGCACATACAAACAGTTCCCCGCTCTAAAATGCGGTCTGACATCAGTTGGCTGCAACTCACATGCTCTCTTAAAGCTCACCAAAGCCTCCTTAATTAAAAAATGATCATATAATACTCGTCCAATCGCCATATGCCCATCAAAAGCCTCTTCCCTTGACCTTGCTCCATCAGCCCTAGACCTCAAAACTCCCAACTCCTTCACAAAAACTGCATAGTCATGGCCTGACTCTTCCCAAATCACCCTTTTTTCCGTAATCTCCACTGATGGGCCGAGCTCCCGAGACCAGCCCGGATCTGAATACACATCAGAATTATCATTTTTCATCTTACCATCCTTGGACTGCTTCGATTTTAACCTTTTAATTAATATTTCAAGATCGTCAACAAGCTTCCATGTATCATCGAACACAATTCCATGGTTAGGGGAGGATGCCCAGGCAACGGTGCGCTGTTTTTTGTGGGGCTCCATCACACGCTCATCTGCAATGGACGAAGACGAGGCGGCCTCCTCTGATGCCAATGAAATTCCATTTTTCTCCTCGGAGGGCTTAAGCTCGAGGCCAAGGGCATCAAAATCGCGATCCACGTCACCAGCTCCGTCATCGTAGGTTCGAAGGAGGCCATCGAACGTGAGGCCCTTTTCACCGTCGATGAATTCTCCGTAGGTACGAAACACCTCATCGAGGATTGCATTAATTTGTTCCTCGCTAAATTTAACCCTAGGGTTCACCGCCACCACCAAAGCAGCCATTTCCTCGCGGTTAAGACCGCCGTCCCTGTTTCCGTCGAACTGCTGGAATATTCTCTTAACTTTCTCCGATCTGCTCCCTCGAGTCGACATTTTTGGTTCCTTCTTCTTTCGAATCAAGGGTTAAGGCTTAGAAACACAATACAATAGTTTTCTCGCTAATTAAATTTAAAGGTCATAAATTTTCAGATAAAGGAATCGAAATCCAGGTTTGATTTTCAATTAGGGTTTCAAAAGTTGGAGAATTGAAATTCTAGGGTTTCAGAACTCTATGTAAGAAATGTGAAAGCACAAAACCCTAAAATTTACAGCAAATAAACACCAAAATCCAAGGTTTTGATTCTTTCCCAAAATTCTTATCAGCGTTTAGAGTAAAAAACAAGAAAATTCTAGGATTTCAGAAAGGCTTGGTACTTTTAATTCTGTGAAACCCTAATATTGAAGGGGAAAACAATTGGGAAAATTATTTGAGTGGGGGAAATATGACTGTTATGTTAGCTGCATTGGATCTTGAAATATAAGGATGAAATCTTCTCTTTCTTTTTCTCACTCTAATTTTTGTTGCCATTGTTTGCTTCTGGCTGTGATGGTGGGGGTGGGGTAGAGGACAGATAACATAGGGCTGTACCTTTAGAATTTCTTTTCATTTGTTTATTTGTCTCTATCTATTTTGGGTCAATTAAGTTTAGTGGGTCTCATTATTGTTTTAATTATGAATTGCTTAACTACCTATGATAGATTATAGTCTGATTGGTAGAGAGTCTTTCAGCTGGTTGACCTTTTATTTTTCTTATCTCATTTGAGTTATCTTATTTACCATAGATGATTTCATAATTTATTATCACTCACAATTCTCTCTCTCCTCCCACTCTTTCATAAAAACTTAAAAGTGTTCAATCTTATTATAGCACATAAACTATCACATTATCAATATTCTATCATCATAATAATGACATAAGAACGAACAAAGTAAATTGTATTGGACAGGGACAAAATTGAATTTATAAGATTATGTTTTAACATATGTGATACTTCATTCGCCCTATAAAAATGTACTTACTTTTGCTTTTATACATATTAAAAAGATTAATTAATATAATTGAACTATAAATTTTACTTATTTTTTCTAATATACTCATAAGTTAAATCATAGTAGTTCATATTTATTAATAACAAAGCACATTAAATAAGAGCATATTGTTGACCTATGGTTAATTTCATCCTTAATATTTTGATTATAACAAACAAGATTAATATTATTTCTAACAATTGATTTGAGTGATGATAGTTCAATGTTAAAATTAATAAAATATTATAAATCGGATTTGTAATGAAGATCAAAGTAAAAGTTAAGCATTCAAATCAATCATTTGAGACGAGATTTTTAAAAAAAATCCGAAAAAGATCAAAATCAAGAGCATGAGAGACGATATCAAAGAAAGATTAAGACGAGAAGTCTACGAGGCAAATTTCGAAGTAAAATCAAAGACTAAACTTATAAGTTGAAATATAAAAATTTGTATACTTTGATATTTAACAATGAATGATAAAAACTCAAAAAACGTTTTATATACTAAAAAATTATTTTATAAAAACACTTGCATAAAATTTTTTTTTTAAAAAAGGTAAATATTTCAATTTGATATTTAAACTTTTACAATGTTACTTAACTTAAAAAATAAAGTGAAAAAGTTCGTTAAAAGTCTACATTAAAAAAATAAAAATAAAAAAGTCAAATTGTATGTCTAGTTGATCATGCAGACATCCGGTTCTCCAACTGTCATTTTCATAACTGTTTTGATTTCGACGCACAACGAATAGTTTTATTGTCCGGTTCAAGATCCGAACGTCCGGATGGGTCGTCTGATTTGCCAGAATTTTTGACATTTTAACTACTACAAATACCATTTCACTTTACATTCATTAAACAACTAGAAGAAAGCTTTCTTGTGAAATATATTTGTAAAAAATCTTTTTTGAATTTATATTTTTACATTTATTTTATTTATTTTTTTATAGCAAAAACTTCGACTGTTGAGTCAAAACTTCCTGAAGCATTTCTCTCACCAAAGTTTTTTTCCTCTCTTTGTGCTTCTACTTCTTCATTTTGAAAACTTTGATTGATTGAATCAAACTTGTAAAATTATTATATTCATCAAACTTTCTTATTACTCTCTTAGTATTTAATTTATTACAATCGTTCATATTATAAGAGAGAAATATTTTGAGAAGATTTTTGAATTGAAATTGCATTTGACTCTTCTTCATCTTCTCATTGAAGAATTTTAATTGGTTAAATCTAATTTTTAACTATCATATTTATTTATCAAAGTTTTTCATCTAACACTTGAGATATTATTTGTTGCTATCCATTGAAGTATTAATCTCTCTTAGTACTTAACTTGATTGTATTATTTATTAAGAGAATAATTTCATTGTAAAATCACTTTGATAAAGTGTGAATCGTGTTGAAATCTCGTAATGATCAATATTGTATAAAAATCGGTACTCCTTAGTGTAAGTCACCATATGGGTCATATTGAGGTCCCGTAAAGCTCAATAGTGTGAATCATATTGAGATCCCGTTAAAACTTGATAGTGGGTCGTGTTGAGATTCCGTAAAGCTCAAAATTATATAAAGATTAGTACTCCTTATTTGTAAGCCGTCGGAAGCGTTGTAAATGGTTGGATTGCACCAAAAGTCAATCAACATAATGAAAAGACATTGTTCGTGTCGAAGAGTTTGGTAACGGATGACATAGATCATTGCTTGGATTGAACATCCACATTTACATCATTTGCATCATCTTTCCCTTTTACTTATCACTTTCATATTTGCACTTATTATCTGAATTGATCTATTTAATTTTTACTTACTTGACTTTTGATTAATTTTTCGAAAATGTTTTAAAATCAATTCACTCCCATCTTGGTTAGTTATCTTTGACTATCACATATTTGATTATTAAAAAAAAAAAATTAACAATACTCTAAACAAGGAAATTGAACTATAAATGAATAATAATAGTTCATTTTTTGTTGATATAATTAAAAAATTAACTATAATCTTAACAAAGAAAGTGAACTATAAATTAATAAAAAAAAATCATATCCTTATGGATTAAAGAGAGTATATTTTATCGATTGTCATATTTAGCCCTTATTTGGTGAGAATTAAGATCATACTTCTAGCATTTTTTTTATGGGAATTAAAATCAAATTTTTAACCCCTATTTGATTGAATTCTTTTATGGGAATTAAATCAGATTTTTAACCTCTATTTGGTGTCCATCATTTAAAAAATAATAATAATAATAATAAATAGTATTTTTATGAAGATATGCGGTTAAAAAATAAGAAAAAAAATTAAATTTACGTACAAAATATTGTATTATGTGAATTTGTGATTAAAAATGATCATATAGCAAAAAGAGTTTTTAAACAATGGACACCAAACTGGAACTTGGTAGATTTTAATGAAAATTGATGAAATGTATGTTTAAAAAGTTGTAAATTCTATAAAATGTGTTGTTATAATGTAAATTTCATAAAATGTTTTGTTATAATTAATTGTTGACTTTAACTTAGATTAGAGCTTAGTAGATTTCATGAAAGTTCACAAGTTCATAAAATATGTGGTTCAAAAGTTGACAATCCCGTAAAATATATGGTTAAAACTAATTGTTAACTTTGACTTAGATTAAAATTTAATTAATTCTTATTCTGAAAGAGTTAACCAGCAAATACTAATTAAGATTATGGAATTTACACTCCCGAGTTCTAATATTTACAACCAAAAATTATGATCTGAGAACAGCTAGTTCAAACATTTTCCAACCCGATTTTCTACATGACATCTCATACCTTGTTGTGTAGGTTGTAGTGTACGAGTCGTCGTGCTCGGGATGAGCACCATCAGTTAGTCGAGCTGACTCCTTGAGAGTTGCTTCCACAATAGCACGTTGACCATCAGCCATGACAGTTACACTCTCTATTGTAAGGTTGAAGTTCGTAGTCCCAGAACCAGCCATTGTGCTGCAATTTCTGCTACTCAAATCTGTCAGATTTTTAGCATTTGACCTTCCAGGACCAGCACCACAGTTTCAAATATGTTTAGAGGAAGAATAAATTAATTGATTACAAGAGCAATACATATAAAATAGCAAAAAACACCAATGACTGATTAAACAAGGCTAAAAGAACATGTTTGGGAGTTTACAAACTACTACCTTAACTGTTTAATGATGTTACTGGGAGATATTAAACTGAATTGTTATATTTGAATTTCTGGTTTTCAACTCCATAAAATTATCAATTCTCTATAAGAAAAATTATCATAGATATGTTAAACCATGGCACATTGTATCAGGAAACAAACACGAGATACATATCTAAGGTGCAATGAGATCCAAATTGAGACCTGAATATTATAAAATACTCCCAGTGGTCAACATTCCATCCCCCTTAAGGAGCTCATTGTTTTTATTGATTTAAATGGGCCACGGGGATGAACTCAACAACAACCAATATTAACCAATGCATCGATGCAGAGGACATTTACATGAATTTCCGTGGCCTTCAACTACGGCTATATACCAAATACCATTTGTTTAGATCATGTGACCTGATGCCAAGGTCAAACTCCAAATGATTTAAGGTCCATATGTACTTTGCATCCCTGGACATATTTAACATCTCAAACAAAAATTAACACGTCAAATTAAATAGTACCATCTATGGCCATAGTAGCGGTATGTTTGGCCACATGAGCAATAGCATTTCTGGGCTTCATCCTTTTACTTAAACGTAAACAAGATGGGAAAATAGCATATATACTAGTAAAGCAGAGGAAAAACTAAATAAGAAATTCTCACCTCTGACAATTTTCCAAGAAAATGATCTGGTCCAAGAGCCTGAGATTTGACATCCTGCCACTCGTACACAAGAATTTCTGCAAATCTTGCATCCATTCTAGGTATTTTATCAGAAGTTTCTGCTACTGAGGCCTCTGAAAGTGAGTATTTCATTCTCAGAATCAAAGAGTGCAAGAAGGGAATAAACCATGGTAGGAAAAACAGAATTTGATACAGAACTTTATATCTGTCACAAATTTAAGCACTAATTTACTTAAACCTATTTTTGTGCCAGAACTGTCCTACAGAACTTTTTACTAATCAACAAGAATTGATAAATCTTACCCACATTGGCGACATCAGAAGCCATAGCTGCTCCAGAATCTTTACGTGGAATAGAAGAGTCATGTCTATATGGGATGATCTTCAACCCAACACCAGTCAGTAAACCAACAGCTACACGCACAAGTGATCTTCATAGTTGCATCTTTTATCGTCAATAATAATTTCTTGCTGCTGCAATTCATCAGAATCATTCCTCTCAGGAAGGCCTATCGTATAGGCAGAATCACCTTGATCATCTTGGCCTCCAGATTCTGCACCTGCAATTTGGCAAATCATAATTCTTCATCCCATTTTCCTCAAAATGTCTTGCGTTCTTTTCCCTGTGACCAAGAGGAAACACTCTGAATATCTCTGCAGCAGCCAATGGCGAACCACCAACACCTTCTAGTCTCTCTGAATATCTCAAAAATGTTAAATTGTCATAATAATCTAAAAGCTTAAACCTTATATCTCGGATCTCTCTAAACCTTTGGAATACCACCTCCATTAACCATCACAACAGATGGATCCCTATAAGGTGAGTTTTCATCGTCCAAGCCCAAACATGTGAGACAATCATCAACTTCTCCAACAAGAAGAGAACAGAGGCCCCTTTTAAAAGCAAAATCTATTTCGTGATTCTCTCTGGCAGTATAGACAGATGAGGAGCTACCTAGAGCTGAGAGCTTGGTCTGCTGAAGTTGCTGAAAAAGGTTATCCGCATCTTGGATTATCAAGTGCCAGAGCCACTCCATAGACTTCAAAACTTTCTGCAGGTATGTTACTTGGTGTGGCGGCAAATAGATCAACTTTTCGACAAAAAGTAAAAAATAATAAAAATTCATAAACCTAAAAAGCCAGCACAAGAAAACAAAATTTAACCCAAACAAGATAACATAATTGATCAAATCAACATGTTACTTGTTCTACAGTAAATTCGCTTTCCTCCCACCTTGCACGCACCAAGAAAGGAAACCTATAGATCTAGTGCCATCCAATTTCTAATGCATCTATACTTCTTTCACTTGGCAAATGACAGTCATCCAATAGAAATACGAAATGAAAGTTACACAAAGTAGTCAGCATACATTATTTATTTGTATGATTATCATAGAGGTATACAGAGGGTAAATCCAATTGTTAAAGCGATCAGGGATGCGGACACAAAATACTAGCATTGAAATCATAGATCTTCGTGGAGAATTAAGAGTCATCTTTTTTTCGAAGATTAACAGGAGTAAAAAAATGGATGCTTAGTGATCATTTATTAACCAAGTAGAATTAAAATGAGAGCCAAGAGATAACATGAGTAGAACACTAACCTGCAAAAGCTCGAGAGCCCTCTCAAGCACTTCACAACCTCTAACAAAATCTGGAGGTGTCAGTGCCACAGCATCCCTAGACAAGTCGACATAAGCATTTGCCATCGCCAGCACCAAATCTTGCTTAAATGACTTTGGTAACCTCTCTTTCAACAAACTTCCTCCAATCTGAAGAAATACTTCTGTTTCCCCAGCCTCTTGCAATACAGAGAATGCTCCTGGAACTTTTAAAACCCATCAGAGTAAAATCTTAAAACTTCCCTAAGTTTCCTCACACAACTCATTTATTGTCCTGGAAAATCGATAGCTTATAAAAGCAGGTAATATTCTCTTTAAAAGTGACAATAATCAATAATTTGAGGAAAAAAATGCTACCTTATCCCAGGGGACTTGAGTGAGAATCGTATCAATTCATCTTGGGCAAGTCCTTGATTGTACTCTCATCTGGAACTAGGGTTATCTAGGGTTTCGAAAGCTGCATGAAGAATCTGCCTACGACTAATCAAAGCCTCGTCGCTGGACCCATGCTATGGGGGCTTCGAAGTATATGCTCTTCGAATGCAGTTCCCGAGGAAATGAGCCTCGGCACCAAGTATCCGGTAGATACCTAGTGGCATGACACGTGGCTCTCGAGAAGGGTAGGAAGGGTGGCGGCGGCGGCGAAATGTGCACGTCAGGGAGTCGGCCGTTGTTGAAGGGAGGAATTGGAAGTTGAAGAGAAGGCATGGCGAATTTTTGCGGTGCTGAGCGGACGCGAGGAGTATAGGTGAAGTTGCTCAGGTGCGTCAGGGCATTTTGTGGTTTTAGATTGATTTGTAATTTTTTCTAATTCGGATTGTTATTTGTATCGCACTGTTGTGAGCTCTATTAAAATATATTTTTGGAGAAAATATATTTTAGAATAGTGATTTATTTTTATTTTTAAAAATGAGTGATTTACAAGTCTCGTTTAGGCATGATTAAATATTTCATATTTTGAATACTATTTTAGTTATTATATATCAGTAATTTTTAATTTTTTCAATAAAAACATAATTAATAAAATTATAGATAATCCAAATCAGAATTTTTTCCTGTGCAGTGAAAGCTATATTCATAAACTGGGATTATGGAGGGTTTTTGTTGAATTTATTTTGTGTTTAAGTTTTAGTAGTAGTCGAGCATTCGATTGAGCTGTACCTCAAAACAAGAAAATATCACTTGTCGAAAAATCACGCGCCTCTTTTTGCCTAAACAGGCCTTAGACTATTCACTTTCCCGTGAGGCAATTTTTTCCCAACTCTTAGCATAGGCGTGCCTAGGTCGACCTTTTAGATTAGAGTTAGTTTGTACAGAGAGGATTATCAATTATTAAATTACAATAACTATTTTCATTATGTAAATTTTTGAATAATCACAAGCAGTGTTGTAAAAAGCCTAACTCATGACTGACGATAAATGTAAACTTCAAGCTTTTACAAACCTAAGCGAGCTAGGGAAAACCTTAACGAAGTGCAACCTACAGTTACTTGAATAAAGTAAGCGAATGGCAAATATTATTAGAGATCACCGCGAAGAATGTATCAAGTGCCAAAAGATGGTCACTTCGCTGAATCCAAGAACGACAAACACAAAATATTGGCATTTACTGCAACAATTGCTATGATTGAAATTTCGATTATGAACGTTCTAGAGGCTCACAATTTTGTACATTATGATCTTTGAGACTTTGACAAGGATAGAGGAATTGATCATTTCAAAAAATGTTGTATAAAAATAAAATACATATATAATTTAAGTATTCATACTCAAAATTATGCCTATTGATCAACAATGTAGTAGTTGTTTGAACGATTTGATATACACTATTTATAGAAGTCAAAAAGATTTAGCCCTTATTCTTGGGGAAGACAAAATTCCTCATCGACATCCTATCCCACATTATCCCGAAGAATTATGATTAGTGTACATAGGAGGCATCATGGACACCATTATGATACACCAAGCACAACTCTATCTTGAAAACCCCCCGATGAAGCGACCCTTCCCATTGTCATCCTTGATTATTCTTTGGTGGAGTTAAGGTCAAATTTGATAATTACCTTTTACTGGAAAAACGAGACAAATAATTCAAATTGATATTTTAACACTTGTAAGAAAAGGAATAAATGGTTATAAAGAAATGCAAATTTGGGAGCCAGTGTAATTGGACTTCCCGTTTGTGAAAATTAGGCCATGTAACTGATACAATTTTATTTTAATAAAATGTAATGGAAACATAATTTTGCACAATCACAACGTCGATTAAATGAATAGTTTGAAAATATTAATTGTTGAAAATAAAAATCAAATCAACAAATTCTCTCACTTAGTCAAGACTTTCACCTCTAAATCTCATTAGTTTTGATGTTCAAATAAGAGCTAGAGATGAAATAATTATTTAGGAGGAAAATATTTGAATTATATGGGTTTCTTTTCAAATTAGAGGTATCAATAGATTTCCCTCCAAATTTTTGGTCATATTGGTAGAATGACAGATTACAACTCCTCATTAGCTACCTCATAATTGATTCAATTACGAGCTACACTTTATTCATTGATTCAAATGCCTTTTATTGACAGTCTATAATCAACCTGAATAGGAGGAGAGATTCGCCTACTTGACCTTAGGCTTCATTCCCTTCCCATGTTGCTTTTACTTCATTAGCAGAGGGCAAAGTTCGCAGAGTGCATTTTTTAATTTAACAAATAATCTCCAAAGTCCAATTTTATTATTTATATTAAATCTAGAACTTTAATAGTAAACCATTTTGGGGTTGAGAATCTCTCTGATGACTGCTAGATTATTTATTTAGCAATTATTGTTTGGGCTAGATGGAACATTTTTTAATCTTTCAATGCTAATTCACAAGTGATTCCAGTAAATGTTCCTCTGACTTTCTTCATTCCACTCATGCATTATACGCTTGCTCATGACCATTTGTTTTGTGTCTTTTCCGTATTCAACGGCTAAGATTGCGTAACGTTCGGGTGAAAAGTCCGTTAAGATTCTATAGCTGTGATAGACTTCCTTTAATACTATATATGTGCATGATTGATGAAATAAATGTCAAATAACTAGAAGATAAATATTATTTATACTGTGAATTCAGAAATATTATACAACATAAGATCTTACTTTCACGCAGAAGCCAGGCCTTCTGGGAGCGAAATATTATCCGGGTGAGGTGAAAGAAACCTACGGCAGGAATAGATTACTGCTGAATGGAAAGCAGCTGGATTGTCTATAAATACAAAGTGTCCTGCCTGCAATAATAAACATGAAACAACTCCATTATTCTCGAGGTTGATGGTATGATTTTGGCAAGAATAAAAAGGGCAAAATAACCAAACTTAAAATTGTTTAGGTGAAAAAGACTGTTAGTCACCAAACTTCTGTTTCATTTTTAGTGTCGGCGCATTTTCAGTTGTTAATCATTGTACTACCATTTTCGATTTTGTTTAAGCACTCTGTATGTGTGTCAGCTGAGTTAGAGGAAATGAAGTGGCACGGATAATCCATTGATGCATTATTTTCGGAGTAATGCTATTCATAGTGAAGATTATCAATAGTCGTCTTACATGACATGCATATGACAGTTTGTTATTTGATATATGATGCAATAAAAAAATACCACATTAATGCATCAAATAACAAACTGCCATATGCATGCCACGTAGAGTGACTACTACCGGTTGCCTTAACTATGAATAGCATAATTCTTATTTTTATCATCAAACTAGGAAAAAATGTGTCATGTTGGAAAATAGTTATTTTTTTCTATTTATTGATTTGTTTCTATATCAAAAGGCATTTTAAAAGCTTGACAAGTCCAGCCAATATTCCTTTTTGCTTAGGTTGACAAAAAAAATAATGTATGAACGGATTTTCGATGCCAAATCATCATTTTTATTAGCCACATCAGGATTTCTGTAAATTTAGCCAGGCTGAGTGCCTAAACTGAAACAAAAATGAAAAACTGGTTA
>CAIGRB010150349.1:13903-60983 GCA_903798255.1 Fraxinus quadrangulata
GGGCGCATTTGTGCACTCTCTCACACACACACACACACACACACAGAGAGAGAGAGAGAGAGAGAGAGAGAGAGAGAGAGAGAGAGAGAGACCCGTGGAACCCTTATGATTTCGCATGGGACCTTCATGTGTTTGCGAGCTTCTTGTGCTCCTTGGTAATTCATCCAATCCCGGAAACCATATATGAAGGTTGTTGGCACCTTCCATTCAGATGCACTGCGACAAGGAAAGAGCAATCAATTGCCATCCATAGTTCTCTCTCTATTTCTAGTCTTCTCAGAAAGAGAATTTGATATAGGCAAGATTTAATTAGTACTTTGACCGACCTGTAAACTAATAACGAATCATACTGCTATTCTATTCAGAATCAACAATATAATCTCACTCAGGCAATGCCCTTGCAGAACAAGACTGTGATGTATAAAAAGTCTCTAGATTACCACCCCCCACATGATAGTATGGATTGGTCGTACATAAAATTTGGAAGTACCAAAATTCTAGATCGCCCGTGTACGGCGAATCGTCGAGAACTTTATGAGTTTAACAATTATGCATCAGTCCATAAATAGGCATTTAATCGACATCACTAGTGATCCTCTTGCAGAAATTATTTGGAGGTTTTCGATGTCCGTGGACTTCAGGCATGTTTGGCTAAGCATAAAAGCAATTTTTGTTTGAAACGTGTTGTGTCACCTTTTCTTAATTATAGGTCAAAGTTACATATTTTGACAACAACGTAAGAGTTACTTTGGAATAAATAATTAAATATTTCCAATTTTGACCAACAAAAAGATTATTAACCTTTAAACTTACTCAATTATATGTAAAATAAATGTGCTTAAAAGCAATTTTTTAAAGCTTGGCCAAACATGCACTTAGACTACCACAACCTGACTTCTCTTGTCAAGCATGTCTTTGGAGAATGAGGTAAATCAGAGAACTCAAACTTTTAACTGCAAATGAAACATCAATCTTCAAATTATCTTAAACCGTGCATCTACATTTATAAACATGCCAGTCATACCAGAACATAAATAAGGTAAAGCATGGCTCACAAGTCTACTGAATCAAAATTTGGAACTGGTGTAAAAGAGAGTCTAAACCAAGTAACAGAGGTTAATCAATATGCATTTCTTTGCCATGAATGCTATATTTCCATGGTCTAATCAATAAGCCAGCGGCAAACTACCATGCACTAGAAGAATCTTGTTTCGGCATGGGTACAGAAACCTAGATGGAAAGTCTCCTATGAAATGCAATTGACATCCCCAATATGCAAAATTACATACAATCTCATTCACACAACATTCTACCCAAAAAAACTTCACAGCTTGTAAACATAGTTATATTATGGACACTAATTTACAGACCTTCTAAGCATCTTACCTTTGTAGAAGAGGCATTCGAGCAAATGCTCCGAAGGAGAATATATATTTTAAGCACAGCTCCCCACTAGCTTTAGCCGCCAGAGTATGGTATACATAGTCTTCAAGAGGGAAAAAAATGACTTTAATTAGAATCATTATCAGTCAGCAAAAAAATCTCAACTTAATTCGAAGCTACCTGTAAGTAATCTCGATTCTTCCTCAATCAAACCATCTCCCTCAGCATATGAACCAAATCTAGCACTAGTATACCTGTGAACTAGGCCTGGACCCCAGGGGCCAAAACCTCTATTTCATTAAGGACAATAAGTTGATTCAGCGTAAATCATTCTCCAGAAAGGAATACAAATTTCTTATATCGAAACTAATAGCTTCAGTTAACAGTGCAGTGTGCACAGAAGTGCCCAAGCCTAATTTGATATCAGAAAAGAGCCCAAACTGGAGAGGCACAATAAGCAGCAATTCCTCTAAGGAACTAATGCAGAAAGAAGCATCAGATGTGAGCCCACTCTAGCATAGAACTCTAAATAATGGTAAAGATACTTGAAGAAGAATAGAAGTGAAAATGGTTCAGTTTAATAAACAATCAATAACAATTTGCAAAGGAAAAAGAAACAGGATTTTGTAGGAGTAAATTACGATCCTATGGTGTCAGGAAATCAAAGTTCACATATTATCATGGAAGCATTTGCCTGCATCTGCCAGCACCATCCATAATTCTACTTTTTCCTCTTTGATTGTCACATAAGATTTAGAGCATGTTTGGCAAAGCTTTTATTAGATTTAAGTCGTGGGTCCTACGAAATGCGTTGATAATAAGAGGCTAAAAGTTGTGGTTACGGAATGTGTGGATAAAAATGGAGTTTGTCGAGCTTATAAGCAATTATAAGCTTTGCCAACCATGCACTTAATTAAACTAGAAGTTTTAAACATGTTACAATGCTTGTTAGTAAAATTATCTCTCTGGCATAACATTCGTAGATTTGAAATACATCCTCAATACGTCCAAGATATCAACTTCAACAAATTGAGAGACGACACTACTCTCACACGTGGAGACATTTACTAACTAGTAGTAATAAATCTAAGAAGTTAACATGTTGTCAGTTCCATCAGAAAAATGATGACCAGAATAGCATTCACAGAACCACAGATTAATTAAGTCAATAAAAAGTAAAGGTAATTGACTCCCATATCTAGGTTGAAATGCCTTATGAGTTGAACGAAACATTTAGTGAAACTAAAAGGAAAAGGTTCACAGCTTTGGGAACAGAAACAAATAAAGCTAATAGCATAACAGTATTGCTTATGGACTCAGAAAAACCTTATATGCAGAATCAAGCATATAAATGACACCGTGTGTTGAATGAAAACTATAACATATTATGATTAAGGCATAAATAAGAAGAGCCAGAAAAGATTACTGACCTTATAATCTTCTGTGGAGTAAAATTAGACTCCCATAAATGATTTAGAATGGCTCCTTTCCATGTTGCTCTAACTTGGGTAAGCCACTCTAACTTGTGTTCTGTTTCTGAAGTAAACCCGGCAGGTCCAACCAAAATCAAGTGTTGAACATGCTCAGGATGCTTCAAAAAACAATAAATTTGACATCACAAATGGAAAAGCAACAACTTTTAATTAATGATAGTCATATATACCAAAAACAATTATTTCACATGGAAAAATATTACCTTGAGGGCATATTTAGCAGCAATGTACCCTCCAAATGAATGTCCAAGTAGAATAAAGTTGCTAAGATCTTTTGCCTTGCGCCATTCCTCAAAGGAATCAATAAACCAGGACTCGGTTTCTACATGCAAGTTCAAGTATCTATAAGATGTGATATAGTTTTCAACTCAAAGATGAATTTCGCTTAATCAACGCTTGCAAAAACTAATTAAGTGAAGCTTTTGCAACTGAAGAAGTTATTGAAACCTGATAACAAATATATATGAAATGACTAAATTCAACATTAAACTACCAACCTTCAGTGCTTTTACATGTGAAGTCAGGCCTACTTGATCCACCCCAGCTGCACCAGAAAGTAGCTAAAGAGACTGAGACTAGTGCAGAACCTCTCCCCACCCCCAAACAAACAATAAAGAGCATGTTTGGCTGAGCTTTAAACACATAAAACTTACTTCTTTTTGTCCCAAAAACATGTTGGAACTTACCTTTTTATTATCTACTTATTCTCAAAATAATCTTGTTATCAACTTTCACTCATAAAAAGATTTACTTAACTTATTTCTTTATAAGTAAGCTTTTTTTAAGCTTAGCCAAGTTTGTAGTGAGCCTTCTTTGCAATAATTCGGGGTTGGCTACGTGAATTTCCCCAAACATGTTAATATAAAATAGATGACTAAAAAAATGGAAATTTCACTAACCCAAGCTGATCAATAGCAATGACTTTGAAATGTCTAGCAAGTGCATCAAAATTCCGGAAAAAGAAGCCTTGAGAAGCTGCATAACCATGAACCATAACAAGGGTGGGAGACCCCTCTTTGCTATCAAATGTAACCGTGTTAATAAACCTCGACTCGTTGCTCACAGATCGAAACCATCGGATTTTCGACCCTGGTGGACCCGACCCAATATTGACCTGCTCTTGTACATATGGAGTCCTAGTAATACGAACTTAGTTAATCCTAAAACTAGAATTAAGGAATGACAGATTATAATTACGAGATAACTGGGGTTAAAAATCTGTTTGATCATTGAACTTATAGTCTAGTTCATCACAAAAACACTTTTATTGCAATTAGCCACTCGTCTTTATTTGGTACTTTTGAACAGCCACTCCGCCATTCTGTTACCCAAATTAGCAGATCTACCGAGTTGACAAATGAAAAGCTAATATGGTTACGTTTCTATAGTTGAACTTCACAAAACTAACCATCCATTCGGCAAAATTAATAAATAATTCATTAATGATTTCAACCATCATTCTGGATCCACAGATTCAACAAGTAATATCCAATTATCCACTACTCATTTCTATCTCTTTATAAATTAAAACGTTTATAAATTCTTTGAGTGATCAAATTGGAAAAAAAGAAAGAAAGTCAATGATTCTGAACTAGACTATAAATTTGTTGACCAAACAGGTTTTAAAGCCGTGATAATTGAATAAGACAGGAAATTTAAATTTTTCTTTACTTGACGAGAGAGAGGAGGCGTTTTTCGGCGGCGATGATGTGGTCAGTAGAGGTAGGGATCCAGCGGAAGAAGGAAGGCCATAATGACCATTTCTTTGCTGCAGTTTCGGCCCCGGTGGTAGTTGCTGCGTCGGCGGCGGATGAGGTGGCTTCCTCAACCATCTTCGACAGTGAATTGGTCGATAATCTGAACCTCCGGCCCCAACCTATGATGATTCTACTGCTTGATCACCACTATTGGTTCACTTCAATTTGGCGAATCTATAACAAATTAACAACTAGGGATTTTGATTTTGATTCAGTTTTGAATGGGAATAAAGACTGAGATATTTATAAACTAAGATAAGGTCATACTGGATCTACGACACACATTTATTGACGCTCACGGTCAAAATTATTACAAATTTGTAAATTAGATGGTTGATGACTAACAAGTAACAAACTTATAAATCAGATAACCTCCAGTGAAATTTTTATATTATCTCATTTTTACTCCCTCCGTCCCAATTATATAAACTAAGTTTCCTTTTTCTCTTGTCCCAAATATATAAATATGTTTTCTAATGTAGAATATTTTATTGTGTTACATTACAAATATACCCTTATTAAATTTTCCCCATTTAATATGTCAACTTCTTGAAATCATCCAAATACACACATTTCTCACTTCTTGGAAACATGGAACAAGTCTCATTTCTTCTTCTTCTTCAAATTCTTTATTAATTCCAACAATAATTTAGTTTTACATGCTGAAAATTAAATATGAGTAAATTAGGAAAGATATTGACAAAAATTAATTTTCCAATGACATTAAAGAGGCTTTCTTAATTCATTTGAAAAACAAAATTAGCTTATATAATTGGGATGGAGAGAGTACTACATAACAACAGAATTTCTAAACGTGTAAAAAATTGAGGATTTTCTTTCCACAACTTCAAATTTGGCCACAAATGTATTATTATTATTATTATTNGTAGGAAAGAGTTATAAATATAATAATTATTGTTCAACAGCTTCATGCATAAAATGAATATGTCCTTTCAAAATACATCATCACACAGACTAGTTGAGAACTTTATTTCTGAGAAGACCAAACTCCACATCTACAATCTATCATCAGCGCAATATCAATAATCCACTTCCTCAGGCTAAGCAATTGCCAAGCACATATAAAGTTTAAAAAAGAAAAAAAAATGCATAATTTAGTTTGAAATTGAGTTACAAACCGTAGTTCTCAAGCCAACTGATGTCTTCTAGTCTGCTCTTGACTGACCAGCTCGAGAAGAGAGGATGATGCCGACAATAAGGCCATAAAGAGGCAGTGCTTCAACGAAGATAAGAATAAGAATCATCCTAACAAAGAGCTTTGGCTGTTGTGCATTGGCTATGTGAAAGACAACAATAAGGTAAAGAGTAAATACTAAGATGTCTTGTTGAAATGCAAAAGCGAAATTATCCAGAAATTTAAAAAAAAATTAATTCATTAAATATGATCGTCTAGTCGTTCACATATATGTTATACTAAGAATTAGGGATTTGAATTTTTATCTAAATTTGATGATCAATTCTAGAACTGAATCTAAATCACGAAGTTTCAGCTTTTTGAGTCACGAGCTTCCAGTCTTTTAATTGCAAGAACTTGATGTTTTAAACATCCAAGTTTTCTATGATATTCTTCAAAGTCAAGACTACACTAGTCGGTGAGCACCTTTTTTTAATCAAATCAAGAAACTAATTCTTGAATTGGACAATAAGAAAATATTACTTTTCTCACTTTTTTCTCTCTTCAAATTTAAACACTATGAAATTATGTAGTATGATTCTTGTAGGATTTTTACGTCCATCTAGTCTCTATTTATAGAGATAAAAGATGTTCCAGTCCATGTAGAATATTAATTCCAATATCAAATAGAAGTCTTAATTAAAATCCAAGTAGAAGTTTTAATTAAAGTCCAAAATTCAATTAATTTACATTTAATTATATGTGTAGTCCTAAAACTTCAATTACAATTATAATTAAATTTACAACTTTTATAATAATTACAAGTACAAAACTTTATTGTAATTACAATTAAATCCAAAACTATTGTAATTACCGTAATTAAATTCAATTACTTTATTTAAGTTCAATGACTATAAATTGTGATCACAAACAAGTCTAATCCTCTTCTTATACAAACGTTGGAAGAAGAGGTATATTCTAATACTAGTAGGCCAAGTGAAAGAAATTGATACATGAAAAGAAACGAAAACTAATAGTGGAAACTCTTTCAACCAAATAACAAATTTAATACAATCCCTAATCACTAATAATAATTAAATCATATATTAATAATTGATATTTATTCTACATCAATTATAACATGATTTTTAGTTAAACCAAATATAAATAGGAAAAAAAAAATCAAGGGGGAAAAAAAGTGAAAATTTAGTAAAACCCAGCCCCCCTTACAATATCTGAAAATTTTAAATTAAAAAGTTGAAAATTTAGTCAACGGCTTATGGACATTCCATAAGGTTTCCCTTAGTCTCAATTAGAATGCCAAAAAATAGCACCCCCATAAAGAATAAGCTTAAAGTAATTAATTAGCTTAGTTCCATAAGGTTTCCCTTGTATCAACTAGTAGGCTTGTCAAAGATAATTAATTAGCTCAGTTACAATGTCTCGCCTAACCAAACAATTTGACATGTTTCCGACGGTAATAGAACACTATTCGACACTATTAATAAGAAAAAAAAAAACTATCCGATACCTGTCCAATATAATCTAATTTTGCGCACCAAACATGTCCTTATATGTGTCTTTTGGCCATGCAAAACTTGAAGACCTTCAATTCATATTGATACATAGTAGCAAATATGACCAAAGAGTGTATAATAAACAACAGTTTAGCTAATTATTTTTCCTTAATACTATCTAGTGCCAAACTTTTCCTCAACGTAGGCGACAACGAGTGAGGCAGATAATGAAGAGATCAAACACAAGAATAAGAAGAAATAATACTTATCATTTTGGTAGGGTGTGGAGAAAGTGGACAAATCAGACTCGCATTTCTCATCGAACAAATATAGGAAAAGAATCATGTTGAAAACTTCCAAACAAACATGTAATCGACGTAGTCTCAATCACCTTCCGAGCCATCACAGGATTCCTAATACACTGCAAGAAGAGAAATTGACACAAAATCAAAAGAAGTAATGATATTGCGCAAGACTATTCAGTTGAACGAATAATCCTTAGTTGTGGAAACTTGGCCACTTGTAACAGGAGAGGTCAATTACAAATTATCGATACAGGTGAAAGAACACGAGAATTTTACCAACTGATTTTAAAATACAAATGAAAGGAAAAATCAAGCTATACATATTCTTGACTAATTGGATAGTCGTATTTTCTCACATTAATCTATTAGACAATCAAATCATGCATTGGCAATATCCAGTTAATCCATCATAAATACAAGGTAATGACAGTGGGCGGAGATTATAAGCAATAGTCAAGGGGAAAGTGGCATATGATTACTTTCTCGTCATGGAAGAGAATTATGAGCACAAGAAGCCAGTTGATCCAATCAATATAATGTGTATAAGTAAAATCTATTAGGTCATACTCGGCTAAGCTAAAATATTACTCGGGAGTAAGTATACTAGTAAGAAATAAGTTGTACCTCAAAGCTGAAAATGAATAACTTTATTTGAAAATGACCCTTCACTGTCAAAATAAATAACTTTTTTTACACAAGTAAAGAAATAACGTTCTTAAAACCTTGTCAAGCATTCTGACTGCACAGAGAGGATACACTGAACAAGATTCAAAATCATTCACACAAGGTAAACTCCATAAACAAAAGAAACGACACGGCACATTGTGAAAGCATTCAAATATCCATATTAAAATTTTCTAATATCCTAAAGTGCTATTATTTCACATAAGAGAGCGTTTGCCAAAAAAAAAAATCAGATGACTGAAGGAGCAAATGCATGTCAAATCACGGGGGCATTATAGAGAAATAAAAGAGGATGCAAACTACAATTCTGCTCTCAGTGGAAATATTGCACTATTGATCCCAAGTATATTATTCGAGTAGAAAGTTGGACCCCAAAAATTTAAACAGGTACAAGTTGGTCCTCAATCATTCATTGAAGTTGCACAATCTGTCCCTCTGTCCGATTGTCGAAAACCATCCAAATCTCCGTGAAATCTTCACGCCCCCCACACATCTAACTTTTTGAAGCTAGGTTTTGTATCACAACTTAGGTTGGTGTGCAGAAATTTGATGAGAGGCATGTTTCTGTAAGGGTCATGTAACAATTTATTGATTCGTTCATTTTCACCTTTAACTACTGATAGTGAAAGGTTGACGATCCACTTGCCCCTTCCTAAATGTTGCGAACCAAAAATGCTACTCGGGAAATAGGTCGGGGGAACTGATAATGCAATTTTTTCTTAAAAGTGGCAAGTGACCGAAATACGAATAATTGCTTGTTTGGTAAAAATTAAAATCCAATTAAAATTGAAAATATATCCGTTATTGGGTCTCACTCGTCTAATAAAAGTCAACAATAACGGCTAGTTTTTCAATTTTAATTCGATTTTAATCTCTACCGAACAAACCCTAAATTTTGCTTGAACCAATGCCAAATAGTTAACTTTGAGGGGTTGCTCAATTGGTCAAACTTTGAATTTGCTCACCAATGGTCACCAGTTCGAGTCCCCTCAGGGCCACTGAGGTGAATATTCAGTAGTAAATTTCAGGGTTCCGTGGAATTAGTCGAGGTGCGCGCAAACTGGCCGGACATCCACGGTTATAAAATAAAAAAAATAAAAAAACAATGCCAAAGAGTTGGTATACGTGCAACCCATCCAGAAGTGAAGGTTTGTTATGCCAATGCCTCGAGGATACTCACGCGGGCTTATCTGAAGATGAGCGATTTCTCCAAGTCATGACCAATAAATAAAATATATACTTATTATATAATCCATACCCACCCACAGTCACAAATATTGCACCCATGGAAAATAAACAGAACATATTGAGAAGAATGAAGAATCAATAGACTGCCAGAACCTCAATCTTTCAATACCGTGACATAAAACAGGTATTGAAGACCACTCTTCAGTCCAGCACAAGATTTTCCTTTTTTACAAATTTTGGTCTTTGAAATTCTTGGCCAATTTTCATCTTAAGGTTTCCTTTACTTAGAAGAATAATTATAAAAACCACAATATCTACTCGTCCTCCAAAAGAAAAGATGGAGAGAGATGCTTACTCACCAGAAATATGATGACAAGGTGGACATGCATCCATCATGCTATGCTTACCTGCCAACAATCAAAAAAGTGTGAGGCACGAAAAATGAGGTAAGTGCTTGAATGACTCTATCCTTGATTAACAAAGTGCAACCCAAAATTGTTTGAAAAAATTTACATTATTTACATCAACATTATAATGCATCATCTACATGCTTGTAAGTTAAATATCTTCAACTGCATATGCCAGAAATTTGGTTAGAAGTTTATCTGTAAGAATCTGCTAAAAGGCTCCAAGCAGATTACATTCACTGCCTTTTCTATACTAGACTTCCAATTTGTACCAGAACTAACTTCTCTGAAACATTGGAGAATCAGCAACATACAGCAAATCAAGAAGCTATATTTCCGAGCGATAAATACTTAGAGACGTGGTAAATGACCCTAGTATCAGATCAAAGGTCTTAGAAGATGGTAGACAGTAAGTTGAACAAGCAAGACAAGAGACACATGCTTTTTACATAGCATTTAGTGTATCACCTTATGCCATTGCAAAGTGGTGTCTGATTACACTGCAAGTCCATATAACCTTTAAGCATACAATCTGCAAAACATAGGTGAGTGATAGACACCTGCCTCCATCTCTTTTCAAGTGGATACTAACCTTGCTAACTGAAATGAGCAAGCCTCGTGTACAACTTCGAAATAGAGACCGGACACATGGAATTCTGCTCAAAGATACAGAAAATCAAGATGCTACATTTCCAAGCAAGAAAGACTTCAAGACATCGTAAATGACCCTAGTATCAGATCAAAGTTGTTAGAGGATGGTGGACAGTAAGTTGCACAAGCCATACAAGAGACTCATGCTTTTTACGTAGCATTTAGTGTATACCTTATACAATTGCAAATCTGGTGTCTGATTACACTGCTAAGTCTATTACCTTTGAGCATGCAAGCTGCAAAACATTGGTGAGTGACACACACCACCTCCATCTCCTTTCAAATGGATACTGACCTTGCTAGTTGAAATGAGCAAGCCTTACTAATTGAACACAACTTCCAGATAAAGACCAGATATACACATGGACTTCTGCTCAAAGAACAAAGAAAACAGAAGTGGAGCCTCTATAGTATTACTTCTAAAAGCTTGGGGCATGTTTGATATGTGCTATTGGATTGGAGTCGGACAATACAATAAACAAAAACTTAGATTCTTATTTTGTACTGCTTAATAATGTACAATATACCTAGCCAAACAAGCCGTTAAGGTTTAAAGGTTTCTTCTGTTCATCTTTTGAAGACAAGTACAATAGAAAAAAAGATACAGATAATACTACTGGGAGAATTATGTATATTGTTGCCATGAAATAATTCTGAGCTGTACACATTGAAAGTCAGAAAACAAGTAAATTTTCTATTTTACGATGATCCTTGACAAAAAAGAATAGGGGCCTTCACTTTCTACCCTAAAAGATACAGCTTTCAATTATAATGAACAAATTGAAACAGTTGGCTATTGGAGGACCCATGTTCTAAACTTCAAGAAGAAAGGCCTTTGGCCACCCTTGCAATGTCATAACTTGTCATGCTTCAGATATACTCTGATTAAATCATAGATACCCCCAAATATTTGGAGGAAACTGATACACGATGGCACAGATTAATTTACAGATGCTCATGGGTTCCATCTCCTATTCAAGGCTTCACTCTTGGAGCCACCAACTCCTCATCTCGGCTTGGAAGGAATAATTTTAATTGGAAAAATCCAAGACTGCCCTCAGCTGTCCCACACCAGAAGTGAATGCTTGGACCATGAGTTCAGCAGCCTTCCAAGACCAGTAAAGGGGAGGATGACACCATCACTATTTTGTGCCAGGCTTTTTTGCCATGTGCCTTTCAATCAACATGTCCACAAAGGCTCGAATCTGCCCACGTTAAAATGAAGGGTGAATTTAAGTTTTCCAAGAGAACCAAAAAGATACTAAGTTTCTTAACCGCGCATGTGAAGAAAGGGGATGGGGGTGGTTGGGATAAAGACCAACCACACAAACAAAGCCCAAGGATGAACTCAGAAAATACCACGCATTATGAAAGACCACCGAGGCTGGGTTAGCTTTACAGAAAATTTTGAAAAAATTGTCATAAATAACAAATGAACACATTATGGTTCCCAACACATTCACATTCAAATTAAGCCTGTGACATTATACTGCTGCAGGACTATAATAAATTCCTTCTGAAAAACATTTTAAACATATAAAACAAGAAAAATTAGAAACAAATATAAAAGTATTTTGCCAGATCCACCAATTCTTGGATTTGGAGAACATTTGAACATGATCCCACATCCAATATTCACACCCATGCATTTCAGACAGATGTCATATAATTGATGAACTTGGGGTTAATGATAAAAATTGAGAAGGAAAAAAAAAAGAAAAAGATCCTGATATGTTTGGTGATTTCTTTAGGAAACATTCATTTCATAAGTAGTGCATATGGCAGACAGATTACAAAAATTCTGACTACCCAAAATCTTATTAGTGATGGACAATCAAACCACCATGATTGTGGTCTATTAGCCTATGCTTGATTGACCCTTTGCAACACATTAGCATCCTAACGAAAGTTGATGCCTGCAGAAACCATTTGCAACAAAAAACTGACAAAACAGGCACTAACATAACTAAGAAATAGGAAACTGTGTTCCCACCTTGTTTTTGCGTTTGGAATCAAGAAACTCAAAAACAGGCATTGCTTTCTCGGCGTCAGTAGTTTGTTCCATTACCTAAAATCATAGAAACGAATAACATCAGAAAAAGGATGTGGTGGCATCAATGGAGAATTAATAAAGTTGATGAAGAATGAATTAAATGAAGGAGAGTAACCTTTGTGGCAGTTTTCTTCATAATTGACTTATAACCTTCCTTGTCAATTTTTCTTGCTTTGTAAAGAGGCATGAGCAGTGATGCTACATAATCCACAACAGCCTGTTTAATACAGTCTGTCCCCCTAGGATGATTGTCTTTCTTTTCTTTGTTCACTACGATGCGCGAAGCAAAACTCTCATTTGCTGGTGCATCATATTTTGACAAATGTAACTTTGAACTCATGTTTGAATCCTCCTCATCTGTTACGTGCATTGTCCCATGAGAGAAACCAGAACTTGCAGCAGCTGCTTGACATTGCCATCTCTCAATAGCATTGTAGTCCTTTACACTACCAGCACTATCAACCCATGCTTTTGTGAATATACCGCTGTCTGCAGCTACACTTTCCCCAGAGTGCTCTTTAAAGTTTAACTGATTTGCAATCTCATTTGAATGGCTCCGCTGTGAATGATTATCAACAGGAACTTTAGAGCTATCAAGGTTGACACCAGCAGCTGAGAAGTCAACGGACCAATCTCTCACCCTGCAATTCCTAGAATCTATTTCAGATATGCAATCTTGCCTTCCTATTGCACCACCGGACCAATTCCTTCTACTATCAGACTCGTCCATATGTGTATATTGTTCTCGTCTAGCAAATTTGTTAAACGAGAGTATCTTAGGAAGCTGCGGGGAGGTGTTGTACATGGCACCAGAAGAAGTATATGCCTACAATGCAGAGGGGAAATGAATATGGTAAGAAGCGTAAAGGCAACAATACTTTTAATGCTCTACTTACCCCTCAATTCACCCCAAAACATAAAGCCAGTCAATAGGGAGAAATAGGAAGCTATATTATGTTGATGTTGAACATTTTATCTGTAAAGCAAACATGACACAGTTTTCTGCATTTGTTACGACACCAGTTATTTTTATTTGTTAGGACATCGAAACAAGATGAAGAAGGGTGGAAGATGCCAAAATCAAGAAGAAATGGACAGGCCCAGACAGGTTACAGTGTGCACAATGACAAAATAGAGGTTTTCATACTTAGCCCCTGTTTGAGCCTCATTCTCTAAAATTCAATTTCCCCAAACTCATTTTCAACCACACATTCTCCAAATAAATAATTTTGCACTTAATCCAAAACTTTTTCCAAACTTTTTAACCACACATTCTCCAAAAATCATTATTACAAAACTCATTTAACACGAAAAATGGGGCTCAAACATAGCCTTAGTCTTCACTGCTATAAAGGTCCAGAGCAAGCATAATCCAGAAGAGAAAATTTCTCAAATTTGATGCTGAAAACAACAAATTTGACTAATTGCAATGTAGAACCAACATAGCAAAAAATTTAACAGACATCCACAATTGGCTTACTGCTCAAGGCCTGCTCGTAGGAGCAAAATGTTGGAACAGAAGTTTAGTGCAGTGTGGCACCAGAATGGGTCTGCATCTCAAACTAAATATGTATGATGTGTGCAAATGTTTTGAGCTGAAAGCTATGTCAAAGACCCAATGCGACTCTAATATATCAATAAAGAATGTCAGAAGGTACAAGTCACCAATTGGAAAAAAGGGTGGGAGGAAAAATAGTGACCTTGAGGCAATGGCCAAATAAACGCAGGCAAAGTTTGTGCCTGACTGGTTTATGTCAATGCCAATGCCGGTGAGTTATCTTCTATAAGCTCAACGAGTTATATGCTGTGCGAACTACCCTCCCCAACCCCCACCCTAAAAAAAGCACCTCCCAAAAAACACACATACCAAAAGATAATAAAATTTATAAAAAGGAAATTAGGATGGGCCTTCAAAAGAACCTCATAAAACTAATTAAAACCAGATTGTGTATATCAAGTACAAAAAAGCTGGAAGTACGATATATACACATGGAAAGAAATGAAACAAACCTCAGCAGCGGCAAGAGCTGCTTCACGGGCTGCTTCCGCAGCAGCAAAGGCAGCCTTTTCCTCTTCAGTCATGGGAATATCTCCATTTTCCTTCTCCATGGCATTTTGCCTTCCTACTGAACCATGAGAAGCTGATGATTTAACCTCTGATTTTGAGTCAAATCTTGTTTCTGCTTTGATAGGTCTGTTGCTCACTTTTTTAGTGCTTGCACTTTTAGGATACTGGTGGCCAGCAGATGCAGAAACTTTAGGACTTCCTTTGCCCTCTGTTGCAGCATTAGGTACGAACAGAGGAGGCTTTCCTGAAACTACAGAGGACTTGCTTTTTGATGAGTCCAGAGTATTTGGTTGCCTCAGTAATCTCAGTCTGCCATTAGATGCCTTCTCCTTACGGAAAATTTCGACCCACACACTTACTAGCTGGCTTGCTATGGCGCGTATATCACGGCTGGTATGTACACAGACTTTTTCTTTTACAGTTTTTCCAATACCTACACAGAAAAAAATGACATTCAATGTGTGACACCATGCCAACCAAAACTATCACTACTTGATTGAGTTAAAATAAGTTATCAAAAGCCAGGGAAGCCCTAACACTGTAGGTTACTAATAACAAGAACTAGCAAAAAATGCTCAAATGAAAGTTCATTAACCATAATGCAATTACAAGCAAGCAATCACTGTCTTTCCCAATGAAAACAATCTAGATTATGAGAACACACAAAAAACCTAAAGGATTAACCAAAAGATAATACTATACAAGCATCTGAAAGAAACAACTTCCAAAGTCCATGCTAACAGCCATTAGACCCTTTTCAGCAGACAAACTGATCCTTACATAAACCTACATTAACATATAAGCCCTGCCGTGACCACATTCACAACAAGACTAATGTGACAGAATAATACCTGATAAGCGAACTGCAAGTAAATCAGTTGAGACAAGTACAAGTAGACGGACACAGTGACGCAAGAGCTGAGTTCCATCTTTCCCCATGGAATCCTGTCACGAACAATAAAATTCCGACAACCAAATAAAAATAGTTATTCAAACAACATTCACAACACGAATTGGACACTGGCGCAGAAACAGAACATCAAGAGAGAGCACATGCCAGAATCCATGAATTGAGCGTGCTTAGCCCTTCTTTAGTCCCAGTGAAAGTCTTGAGAAATCCAACAGGAAGGTTTGACAGTTCTTTAGCCAGATGCAATCTTCCAGCTGTAGTATTTGCAGTGAAAAACATATCCCGGAGTAGACTACCCCTGGTCAGAATTGGGGTCCCTTCCAAAGAATGCTTACACAGAACACTTGATAGTTCCACTGCATCAAGTCTCGTGATAATATCCCTTATTTCACTCCTTTCACTGGCAGAACGTCTCCTTGCAGCCTCCATGGACTCTACTTCTGCAGTATAATCAGTTCCTGTACTCAATATATCATTAATACGTATAGCCTCTCGAAGCCCACTCATCATTGCACCACCTACAGTGTCAGGATGCTCCTTGCAGGTTGCTTCACCAGCAAAGAATAAACAGTTCTCCACTGGCCTGCCCAAAATATCATAGTCTTCTCCTGAGGAACCCACTGCAACATAGGAGTAAGCACCATAGCTGTAAGGATCCCTTCCCCAATCGGTCACTACAGATGCAACAGGATCAAGAACTCGTTCTTCCCCAAAAATTTTGCGGAGAACAACCAAGGCATGTGTAACATGGTCCGAAGGGCTCATATTTTGACCATCTATGGCAGCCTTACCAACAACTAACGCTATAAGAACAGGAGCTCCAACTGTCTTCTTGACATTCCAGAACATAAAGCATGATCCCCTGTGATCTGTATCCTCAGCAGTGGCACCAAAATAATCAATGGAGTCATCCCAAAATACTTCAGGAAACTCCAACACAACTTTATTTAGAACACCAAAACCAAGCCGCTTGATGGATAGATATTTCCATTGGGGCAATGGTGGTGAAAATTTGATGGTTTCCGCTTTCAGACAGCCTAGTGGCACCGTGACTAGGACAGCATCTCCGTGAAACTCCTTGCCATTTGATGTTGAAATTTTAACCTTGCTACAGAGTTCATCACTAGTCCTGCTATCCTTCGTGCAATATGAAATACTTGTGACAACGTGGTTCAAGTGGATGCCAAGTCCTTCTCCTAGAGATTCAACAACACTACTGTAACCCCCTTTAATCATACAATGAGCTCCACCAAACCCTCCATAATCATCATCCTGGTTCCAATAAGGAAGTGATACTTCTTTAAGCAAAGCAGCACAACCGTACTCTAAGTTGGCAAAATGCCAATCCATGACCCTCCTCTCAAGAGGGCTCAAAATCTCTGATTTAGAACCCTGAGCCTCAATAACTTCATCATCAACACCAAAACCAAACTTTCCAGTGTCCATGAGAGTATCCAATACTTTATTCGATTCACCGTCCACTTGATTCCTTCTAGTACCAGCCATGCGACGTCTATTGAGCGCATATTCTAGACCTTCTTCAAGAGACATTTTCATCGCATATTCCCCTTTCTCAGCAACTAGCACTACCATGTCATCAAGTAGGCTATTAAATTCTGCTTCCAAGGCTTCATCCAGACTTGCAGAAACTTTCTCACCAGTTATGGTGTCATAAAGAGGACAATCACTGTTCAATACAGTCAACTCGAGTCCCAACTGAGCACAAACCAATGAAGATGGGTCTGGTCTTCTTTCAGTAGCTACATCTGCTTCAACACCTGTAATGATGCTAGCGCCAAGATCTACCGGAACTGTGCAAGATGAGCGATCCGTGAACACACGACCTCCTATTCTATTCCTAGCCTCGAGAATCGTAACATCAAAGCCTTGGCATTGCATGTGCCGTGCTGCAGTTAATCCAGCAGGACCTGCACCTACTACGATAATTCTCTTCCTGGGTTCGGAGTCACAATGTATAAGCCGGTCGCCAGTTAAGGACAATGAATGAGCAGAGACTTTTTGGGACTTTGACTGCATAATAGTTACTGCTCCACCGATGTCTGATTCAACAGAAGATATTAAATCCGGACACACAGTAGGGAGTGTTCTACCATTCTCGTCTTCACTGGAAAGAATAGAACCTGTATAATCCAAATCAATCACACCTTCAGGAAGATTTGCATTTGCATCCAGGTAACCATTTCCTTGGCAATCATCAGGGGAGCATCTTTCAGGAACAGCTGGTATAGATAATTCTCTGGTATGAATATTTGCGAATTCCACATCTTTGTCTTTTCCCACTTGTTTTTCATCACCAGACAAATTATCATTCTTTCCCACAGTGGAAGTCTTGGAACTCTTTACCCTCCCAAGGATAAAGGAAACTCCATCTTCGGAATCTGCAACAGGAGCCCCAGAATTTTCCCGAAACTTTTCCTCTTTTAGAAGTTTAAAGTTATGATTAGAGTTGTTCTCTGTTTTATCCTTCTCAGAAGCAACTCCAAAATTTATACAACCCTGTAGGAATGAATGCATAGAAACATGAGAAATAAAATTTAGCAAAAATTTTGAATCACTAGATACAGTTGACAACTTGTCATGTGTAATTGCTAATGATCTAAGAAGTATCAAAGCAACCACAAAAAATTAAGACATCATTTTCATAAGCCACCAAGAACAAAATCCAGATAATATTAATGAATTTCTGAGAACTTACACGTTGATTAAGAAAGGTATACACATCCCGAATCAGAGTAGTGCGTGGATTTTCATCCATCAATGGAATATCAGATACTCCAAAGTCTTCTAGTGGCAAAATGCGACTGACATCTTTGTTCCAGACGCTCAAAATGTGGTTCCTGCACCGCAGCAAATAATTATGGTCCCATTGTAAATTGGCAAAGCAGCAATTAAAGAAGGAGACATTCCACAGAATCAGTGTGGCCCAACAAAGAAAATTATAGAATAATGCAAGGATATTCATGGGTAAAATCACTACTGAGCATATAATTTGTGATCAATAAATCAAACTTGTAATGATCATTTCAGAGAAAAGAGAATTCAGATAAGTTAAAAAAATTGTCAAGTTCCAAGCATAATTTTCGAAGTCTACTAAGAAGCTATAGAAACACGACATTAAAGCAGCAAATTAAGCAGTTGTTGAACTAAACAACCTTTCGAAAGTAGATGGCACACATAATCGACAATGACCCATCACTAACCCAAAATCAATAAATTTTACAAAAATAAAAAAAGGAATAAAATGGAAGCAATTATGGGAGCACATTGCCGAAATGAAGGCATAAAGCTGTAATACACTTTGCAAATCAGGACGAGAATGATTTTGAGCCAATGAGGAATAATTGTTATTCCAGAGAAATTCTCAAAGTCCACTTAGTCAACTCTCATGAGTTGTTGTAGCGCCTCATCCTCTATTGACACAGGCTTCACATCTTCATCACAAATTGCAAACAAAACTGAATATATGGAAAATATGCATGTATAACTTGATAAAATAACTTCTAGAAGTTTCTTTCACGTTGTAAACTTTCAAAAACATGTCGGATTCTGTAGTGATGAGATGCATTGATCTTACAAATGATAGCTAGAACTTATTAAAGAACTGAGAACACGTACCCAAATAAACAGAGTGAAAATGCAAATGTAGGCAAAGACTGAATAGCTTCCAGTTCAAACAATCAATATCAACTAAAAAAAAAAAGTACAAGGATAGTTAGGAAAGCTGATTTAAGAATGGATACTGACCGGCATTCCAAATACTCCTGAAGTCCACCTTTGCGCTTCAGCACTTCCTTAAACTTGATTTTCTCAACAGGACCAACTGCACGAGCTTTTAGCCCAGCCGACACAGCTGCTGTCTTTCCATTTTCAGAATCTACAATTGTCGATGCCGAATCAAACTTTTCTCTTGCTTTAGAAGGCTTGTCACCATCTACAACCTGATGGCTAACAAGAAAACCTTGCCCGTGCATCAAAATCTCCCAATCTGCATCCCCCTCATAAGCCATGTCCCCATGCCTATGCTTTTTAGCATTACGAGCAGTACGGTGGCCAGCTGATAGCCCATTATCTTTAGTTTCAGGATCAACCAAGGAACCTATATCTTCTACACAGATTCCATCATGGTCCAGTGAATTGGATGGCGAAGAGATCCCATCGGCCTCTTCGTTCCCTGAAAGGTCATGGCTTTTAAGATATGCACTTTTTGGCATTAAATGAGAAA
Source organism: Fraxinus quadrangulata (assembly GCA_903798255.1). Taxonomy (NCBI): domain Eukaryota; kingdom Viridiplantae; phylum Streptophyta; class Magnoliopsida; order Lamiales; family Oleaceae; genus Fraxinus; species Fraxinus quadrangulata. The sequence goes on from CAIGRB010150349.1 coordinate 33,698, forward strand.
GTTGAGAAAACAGTCCGTGGTCACCAGTTTTATGGGTTGTGTCCAGATATTTTATTCGGGAAGCCACATCATATTTGTGGACTCCATGTGCTAACACTGGAGATAATCTACCCTCAGAAACTTGACCATCAACCTCTTGTGAAGAAACTGAAGCAATATCTGAATCCTCAATGCATTTACCACGTATTCTAGTTAGACTATCGCTACTGGATCTGCGTTCCTCCTGTGGTCCATCCGCTACAGATGATGATAAGTGAGATGGGAATTGCCTAAAATCATTAAAACTAAAGTCAAAATTAGTCCGATGATCTGATTTCACATCATCTCCCACCTTCCTCATACAATCAGACGGGGATGTTGACCGCTCCAAGTTTTCATGGGGAAAACTTTTAACCATGTGCAGAGATGTATTGTCACATTCCTTATTAAATGATATGTCGTCTAAACAAAACTCAGGAACTTCTCCGCCATCTGAAGAGGAAATTTTAGGGTCAATACTCAGGATATGGCTTGTTGGAACTGCATTCGATTGTGAATCAAGGTGGTCATTGGAATCTCCTACTAGTACAACTTCATCAAACTGGCCTTTCTCTATCTGTTTCGGAGCAACCAGTAGCTTTGAAACATCATGAGATAAATCATCTTCCTTCTCATGTTTTACCCCTACCACGGGCTCTTGAAAAGGAGGCAAACAACAGTCCTTAGCGTTCGCAGAACTTGTATTGATTATACGATTGGAAACATGTGCATCCTCGGCTAAAACAGCACGATTCTCATTGGTCTCAGAATTGATTTTACCATCTTGGACTCTAGTAATCATACCAGAACATGCCCTAAAAAAGGATTCGGATCTATGGACCACGGAATTGAAAATTGAATTCTCAGAGATTGCTTTGAGAGATGCTTCATCTTCGGCATCATTGGATCTCAACATTTCATTTGTCTCTAGTGAAGTAGAATGCTCTTGCAGCTTTGAATAATTGCAAATTAAATTACCTTGTACATTGTCTGGGACTTGAGACAAACTATCATCAGCAGTCTGATGGATCAAGGTTGAATCCCTCACAGGTGCTGAATGCAAACTTTCATCAGAAGCTGGGAATTTATAGACCAATTTAGATGCAGATCTTGATTCCCCAACCAAGACACGTGTAGGAAGAACGTCTGAGCCAGCAACGGAAGTTGATATCAACCCATCATCAGAAATTTGAGTTTCCTTTCCCTGTTTCAGTCTTGAAGAACCTTGGGATTTCCTAATCATGCTTGACTGAACCTTTTGGACATAAGAAAACAAAGAATCTTCCAAATATTCATCTCCTGAAGCACCGTCTTTCTCATCCCGTAATGCGTTATTCCCATATTTCTGATAATTCAAACCATCATGAGATTCGCTTCCATCTTTGTTTGCCCTTGAGCTAAATTTGGATCTCGCGCTTGTCTTTTTGTGCGTCACTTCACAGGCCTTGCCAATTGTCCCATCCCCATCAGATCCACCAATACCGCTCACCTGATTTTTCCCCCCAATATCCAATAACAACTTTTCACCCAAAGAGTCGTTTTCTGCAGATACTATGAAAGACTGACATGAGGACTTCACAGTGTTGTCACCCAAATGTTGCCCAACTACTGCATCAGACCCACCATCCTTTTTCGGACCCTTTAATTTCCTCCTAAAACTCGCCAACGTATCACCCATACCACCCAACTCTTCCTCTTCAACCACAATTTTCTCGATCGCTTTTCCCTTATTTCCACCACCATCCAACCCCAACTTAGTTTTCTTGTTCCTTTTACTTTTCAATTTTAGCAATGACAAAATAGGCTCGTCATCATCTGAATCAAATGCCATTTCAACCGACTTCAACTTTCTCTTTGAACCCATCTTCTTATTCTCTTCCCCTTCCATTTCCTTCAGTCCTAGGATTTCAGTTTTCAATGCAACACTCTCAACATGTGCCCCTAACCCAGGGGTGTAGCCACCTGGGGTCTAGTCAGGCAGTTGCTCCCACTGGATTTTGGTCCTGGGTATTCCACCGATTACACTTAAAGGGGCTGCCGGTTCTAAAGGCAAGTGGAACCCGTAAACACCCTCATTAAAATTCAAGACAAAATCGCTGCTAAGGAAGATTACCGTAAAGAAATAACAATTTCGGGAAAAAAAAATTCTAAGGAGACAGAAGATGAGAATCTTAGATCCAGGTTGTGTTGAAATTAAATCATTCACAGCAATCAAATCGAGTGCAGAATCAACATATAAAGCCCTTTTTACACAAATAAATCTGATGCTACCTTCCCAGTTCTTGTAGAAATCACTGCAAAACTAGAAAACTCGGTGCCCTGAAACCCTTGGCCGCTTGACCCTCTTGTTGCTCCATCAATTACTCAAAACAGGCCCGGGCATATGGAAAAATGTTCCTATCAATAAGACTTTAAACGGGCTTGGGTTATTTATATAATTGGATATGCACTGATTAACTACACCAAGAGGATGACCTTATAACATCCAATAATGGGCTTCTATCGAGTTCTAATCAATTTTGTCCTTGTGAGATTATTTGGGGAAAAGTACATCATTACCATACAAAAATTTGATAAAAAATTTCAAAAATTAGGCAGCAAATTTTGTAACATTTGATAAAATATTGTAGCATACATATAATCAAACATCTCACACTCACAATAAATACACAATTTATTATCACAATCACATATCACACAATTAACGATCACAAATCACAATTAACTCGTCATGATCCCATCTCACCCCACCCCACTCCACTCACCCACCGTTTGCACCATCCAAGTCACCCCCATCGCCTTCATTTTCACCTCGTATCACAACTACCACCGTCACACTCACCCAAAATCCACCACTACGACCAAAAGTAACAGTACTGTCTACAGCGCTATCGCCATCGAACTGATCTGTTACAGATACAGCAAATCTAATGATAACCTATTTGCATTGCATTTTTTTTTCTTGACATTTAAGTCGACAATCTATCTATTATAGGTACAAATTGACAAGATATGTTGCTGCTTTGGTTGCAAATGGAAAAATCTCCACCGTCAAGCCCTCTATTACCAATTGTTATTCTACTGTCTACAGTGAAGTACAAAATAGTCGCCTCTATCGCCCTCTTCATCTTCCCTCAGTCCTCAAAAGCGTCTTCAAAGTCTTTGATGGACCACCTAGCTTCACCACGTGGTAGTGGCAAGGGACTGTTGGGCGAAGGTTGAGAGGCTTTGGAGTGTGGATCTAGAAATTGGAGGAAAAATGATTAAATGGTAGGTGGGTGGTGTAATGTAAGATGGGGTGACGTGGCATGGTGTGGAATATATACTTAAGTTTTGAAAGAATAAATTTAAATTCCAACTTTTGAAATGGAGAGCTAGAAATAGGGATATGTGTAATTTTCTCATTATTTGAAACAACAGAATAAAGGAAACTAATGTTACAAATAACAAGCTCTCATATAAGATAATTATTGACGGTCGCTAACCATACATAACATTACCCTTTGACAAATATCAAGATTTGGTAATGATTACAACAAATAAAAGATAATTGAAAATATTATGATAAAATAGATATTTAATGTAATCGGATTTTATGGACTTGTAAAGAAAAAACGCGATATGTCTACTAATATTTTCTCTCTCCCCATGAACCATCCTAAATTTATGAAAAAATAATTATTCTCTCCCCCTAATCATCTATGTGACCAATATGAAAAGAGAATAATGGAGTGTGACCGGAAAATCAATATATAGCTTGATTTTGTTCCAAATATGATTGTGAAATTGTAGAAGATTGTTTTTGCATATTACAAGGTAATGTCTTTATTTTATGATTTCGAGTGAAACATTGCCGTGACTACAGAAATTCACAATTGATGTATAACGTCGACATGACCTCATAAATTCATAATTGACTGTATAAATATTCATGTCGTGATTGTGATTGTATAAGTATTCTTGTTGTCATTTTGTGATAAATATCGTTGTAACCACATAAATTCATAGCCAATTGATGAAATGACTTTAGTGGAATCAATTGTGACTGTCTACATAACTAGAATGATATTTGAGGGAATTCCATGGGAACTATGTTCTGTGATTTGATGGGACCACCTAATATTTACGGGAAATATTTCACGATACACGTTAAATTTGACATGTGTTGTATGATTTGAGTAAGATGCTATGTCTGATTTGAGAATTATGATCGTGTATAAAAGGCAAGAAAATTTGGTGAGCAAACAAATAAGTTTATGTGATTGTCTCTAATCCGGTGTCATCAATGAAGAAATTATAACTTGTGATAACCAAAACTTAAAATGCAAAATAATGAGACTCATCGCCTATGTTATGTGGCATCTATCTCTTTCTTATTTGATTGTTATCCTTTCTTAACTTAAAAGAGTGAATGTGAGATTTACTATTGATTTTTGTCACCTTTGTTTTCACATTGATCTGGTTTAAAACTGCTTTGGTCTTTTTTTTTTTTTTTGAGAAATCTTATGGGCCACTAGAATTATCCAGATATAAAATATATGTTTATCTCTTAAAATACTATTCAAATAATTAGTATAATATTGTATGAGCAATAGACTAAATATCTGGAAAGAGACTAAAGCATTTAAGGATCCATTCCACATAGCCTTCTATCGTGAAAGAAAGCAAGAAATTTCCCTTTACCTAAAAATTCCAGCTTCCTCCCGAAAAAATATCTGCAGCGTTCTGTCATCGTTGGGTTTTGCCTTCAACCTAAGCCTAACTCCTTCTCTTGATCGTACAGAAGTGAAGTAAAGAATTTTCAGCAGTTATCTTGGGGTATGATTTTATTTGTATGTGTGAAATTTTAGCTGGGTTCTTCTTTGCTTACCTCGATGTAGCTCGGGAGTTTAAGGTTTTGCATGATTTTTGGTTTCTTGTGTTCAGTTTTTGTTCCATATTTGCTTTCTTGTAGATTTATTTCTTATTTTCTTCAACTATATTTAATGTAAAATATGTCATTTTTGTGTGTGTGTGTGTGTATGAAAACTTAGCTGGGTTTTTCTTTCTTTATCCTCATCTGCCTGAGAAGCTTAAGTTGTTGTTAGATCTTTGCTTTTAATTTTTAGCGAGGATTACAAGAGCTTGTTGTGGGTATATTTGGATTGTTTTTGGTTCATCTGAGAGTGTTTACAGTTCCATTGTTGTTTGCATTTGTAGACCTATATGTTACGAAGAGAAGGGAACTCAGCTGAATTGAGGGAAAAAGAAGAAGAGGAATCGCAAAAACAGGGAGCAACACAGGTAGTAGAGGAAAGAAAGCAACCATACAACTCAAAAAGGGCGGGAGCATCGTTTGTTTTTGTCAACTCCTATTTTACATTTTATTAAATTGCATTAGGAAAAACACGCTTTTGGATGTTATATTACCTGACGAGAAGAGGCAGAACAGTGTGAATGTATGCGTGATTTCCATTTTCTCTCTGCTCTTACCTTCTTCTTTTCTTCTTCTTCAAGTCTACCTTCTTAATTTTTCTTAAATTCTCACTGTCATAGACACTTTGTTACATATTAATCCATTGGGTGTTGAGTTTTATTCAATTTCTGGATTATTACTTTGTTTGATTGTGTTTCAAGTTGAGAGTTGAAGCTCAATCATAACACCATATACTTACTTAAGCTGCATAACTTCAAATGACTTCATGTGTAAACTAACCCAAATGGACTTATTTGAGTTCAGTAGTCTTGGGTTTCTCAGTAAACTATTAGTTTCACTTCTAATTTAAGTGTATTATTTTTAGTCCATTGTAATAATTTTCACATTCACTCAAATTTTCTAAATTACATATGTTTTCCTTGTCATACTTATACCTTTGAACTTCTCCATGCCACCGTTTGTTGGTCAATGTACTAGAAATGATCGAAATGAAAGATTTATAAAATGTCACTATGCAATTCTCAATTTTTATCTTCATTATTTTTACTATTAGGCACAAAATTCATTTTCCCAGTTTCACGATCTTCGACAACCCTGTAACACTGCCACTAGATCATTAAAGCTGTACTTTTTTCCAACTTCATAGTAACAACTCTTCTTAAAACTGTCTTTCCTATACTTTCTTTACTTTCATCTAACTTACAAGCTTAAGCTTTCGTTTGATTTTTTCTTTTAATGCTTTCATAAGGATTAGAGGAAGTTGTTGTGGATATATTTGAAGATTACTTGGTTGATTTGGGAATGTTTACAGTTCTCTTCTTGTGTGTATTTCTAGACTCGTATACTGATTTCAGCTGCATAACTTGAAATGAGGTCCAGCTGAGCCTAAACTTAGTTCATGTGTGAAATGACTCAGACCGACTGATTTAGGTTCTGCAGGGTTGGTTTTCCGGTTAATTATTGCTTTCACTTGTAATTTAACTATATTCATTTTAGTTTATCCTAACAATGTTCATATTTATTCAAATTTCCAAAATCACATATGTTTTCACTTTTAGACTTGTAGCCATTTGTTGGTTAATGTAGTAGAATGATTGAAATGAAACACTTATTAAATGTCACTTTGCATTTTTGCATTTACAAACATATGAATACGAAGTTCATCTGTTCATAAAGGCATTCTGTGATCTTGTAAATTTATGCATTACTTTTGATTCTGAACCAAGTGGTCGATTTTTAAACTTCTTTTGTTGGGTATTTGTTTATCTGCATACATCAATATCAGAAAGTACTTGGTGATCTCTAGAGATGACACTTTTCTTTTGCTACATATAAAATTGGAAGATTTAAGGAACTAGAGTGTTTTTATAAAATTCAACGTGAACTTTTTTTCATTTGACTTAGTTTGTATATCTGGATAACAATAGCCTCTATATAAGTTAAATTGAAAATCTTGATGGAAGAATAGACTAATTTCAATTATTGCATTTCTGATTCATGCATGGCCAAAATTTTCATCTCTCGGTCATATTCCAGCCTCTCCAACAATGCTGTCAACTAAATTTGATTATTGTTGGTTAATTGTAGATGGAATTGCTAAAAAATTTCCATCCTTGTTTCAACAACGATCAGCAATGTTGGTACCAAGTCTTTGAGATAATACCCCATTAGTTCAAGCCTTCAAGATTGGAGTGGTTTTTCCTGCTGCACAAGCTCCAGGAGACACAATATTATTTCTAGATTTTTTTTCTTAGTATTTCCCAGTTTTACCAAATTACTTGCGGTTTGCAATGTTTGTTTTCTAAATTCAATGGCCTAAATTTTGTGTATGGCTTGCAGATTACTTGCACGATCATTACAAAGAGATAACGTTCTTTGGGTTTAGGGGTTCAGTTCAGATCAAGCAACTTTCTAATTTAGGTCATGATGTTCTTATTATTTTACCGATATATATATATATATGTGTGTGTGTGTGTGTTCTTAAAATCCACAATTTGTTACCTAATTTAAATGCGAAGGAATTATTTTATAGCCCAATGCATACTATTTTCTATATGGCATCTGATTGTTTTGTTTTTATTTGCTTTTTTCCTTCTGTCTAGACTTAGTTCAGTTTATCTATGATGTACATATGGTTTTCTTGATGCCGAATTGTTAAAGATTACAGTCCAAGTGTTATTTTCTGTATAAGTTTAATTAATATTTAACTTACTGCTAAAGATCTAAACTACCATGATCATAATTTTCGTATACAAAATCAGTAATATATTTATTACTGATTGGCTGATTATTTGGTTAAAGCTCAAACTATTCAAGTTCAATAACTTCTATCTCAATTATAATATTTTTTTAGGTAGATTTGAAATCATTTGCAGTCGAAGAGACAAAATTGAGACTCCAAAGCAGGTATATGTTTACCTCTACCTGAACTCATTTTAGTTTAAACAAGCTGAAGAAGCATCACTTAAGCTTGATTTAGATGAGCTTCTCGTAATTGGTGGAGATTACTCAAACACAAATGCTTGCGTCTATACAAATTGTCAACAATTCTGCTTTATTGTTTTATCTCTACAATCATCTCTTACGAACCTAGGCCTTTTATAATGGCATACCAATGAAATATATTCATTTTCTAACGTATATACTTTAAAAACACTTGGAAATTCGGTTGAATTGGTGAGTTTATCTACTTCATACTGTTTGATAGTTGACAATTCGCAAGTTTTCAACATCAACCTTGAGTTTTCTGCTTTAGTTTTGATTGCTCTGATGTTCATTATAAGCAAATGATGTATGATTGTCTTGAGTCGATAAAGGAATGCAAAAGAATATAATTTAACTCTGTATTGTGTCCCTTGGAATAAGGAGGACCATTTATTTTATAGTTAACTAATTGGAGTCTAATATAATCATATTTTGCTAGAAATTCTACTTTTTCATGAAGTTGAGCATGGAAGCTTATCCTATGCGATGGGGTTTTAGTTTATTCTGCCAAATTACAATCCCACTCTCACTTGGACTCTAAGATTTCATTCCACCATGGACATTGGCAAGGATGCTCATTGTTCAGTCAAGGTTTTCGATTTTAGGTCAGCACTCGATCTTGAATAATGAGGGAGACAGAAAAAGAAGATCAAACTTTTATCAATAGATTATTATGAAATGAGGTTAGTCCTAGATTTGTAGTACAGTGAGCAAAAATGAAAGCTGGTGACTAAGTTAGACAAAGCCAGAAGGTAGATTATACTCTTTGTCAGTTCATATGGTACAAAAATGGTGGTCCTAGGTATATGGTATAGTAAATAATTAGTTAGTGAAGACACAAGTTTAGATAAACCGAGGTGATTAAGGTTTACCAGATCAGAAGATCAGAACATTATGTGAAATTCTTATTTTAATATTATAGAATTAAATTGGTTTCAAGTTATTCATTTAGTTATAAAGAATTATGAAATGGGCTCAATTGAAGCAAGGTAAAATATACTTCCACTGATATTAGATTAACGTATTACATAAGTTCTTGACATGATGAGAACAAAAATCATATTATAGTTTTAGGTATATGAATTTGACATGACTGAATTCTTTTGCATGTAGTTCTGGACCATAGGACGGATGCATTCACTTCATCTAAAAAGTCATGTACATTAAATAAGGGCCGAATTGGTCTCTAGGTCACAAACGAACTGTCATTTTTGTAATAAATCAATCAGTAACCTTCATCTGTAGACAATAGTTTGCAATTCTTGACTGTCTGTCAACTGTTGCATATTAGATTTGTATAGGAGTTTTAATTTTAACTTGCTCTTTTTCAAAAAATTCTTAGGTTTCTATTTGTACTTGAAGCCACTAAAATCCAATTGACAGTAGTTCAAATTATAATGTTCTTAATTGAGTAACAATTTGACGACATTAGCTATTTTTTTCGTTTTATAAAATTGGAAGAAGTTTATGCTTACCTTAAACCTATAACAAAATCAGCATCTGTTTCTAATGTGATGATATGGATAGTGGAAAGAAGGTTGAGCATTTTAGATTTTTCCTATTGCTAGGAATATTCATCTGGATGTCATTCTTGTTGGCTTATTCCATTTGTCGTTCGATTTACTACATGTTTCTCAAAATATTTTTTGCATTTATTTCCCTGAATATGAACTTGTGAAATTTCTAATTGGAAAGCTGTTCGTCTTGAATATACAGAACGTCTTGAAGCATAGATATGCTACACAAATGGCTGCCATGAAAGCAAAGCAAGAAGTTTCTGCTGCACAAAGTTTACTTCAATATCTAAGGTATTATCTTCGAAGTGAAATCTCGAAAAGTTGTCGATTTCCTTTGATCAAAAACATTCTAGGCCTTGCCTATTGGTTATCGACTGTAACTGAGTTCTTAGCAGCATTTCGTAGAATTTAGATGTCTTATAAGTTTTTCTTTTTTATAGTATTATATTATATTTTACATTTTGGCTTGTTGAATCTAATTTCAGGTTTCGTACACAATTTGGGAGCCTCTCAAAAGCTCTGCTACTAGCCATTATAACAACGCACCATGTATTCCTACCAACAATCATTATTCTTGATTTGTAGTAACTATTTCATTCATGAAGCATTAATATTTCTGTCATCTTTAGGATTTTTACATTGCTTGTATGACATTTGATTCTTGCAAAGTAAACCTAAAGTTTTGGCTTTTGTAAATGTTTGTAGTCTCGTTAAGTCAATATTTCATATAGCCATTTGTACTATATTCTCTTTCTTTAATTATGTCAAATTGTTGGAATTTTAAATGCTCAGGAGGTTGAGATTTCATTATCTTCAATACAATATTTGAAGAATTTGTGTACGATCAAACTTAGCTTCCTAAAGGATTTATCTTCTTGCTTCAAAATTGGGAACATGTATTGAAGCCAAAATACCTTCCAATCTGAATAATTTAACATATCCATTAATTTCGACACAAACATAACCTTCAAAAGTACACCCCGTGCATTGCATGGGCATTGACTAGTCATTATAAAAAGAAGGGATAAAATGTGATGACATATTTACCATTAATTTCGACACTAACATAAACTTCAAAAGTACAACCAGTGCATTGCATGGGCTTTGACTAGTCATTATAAAAAGAAGGGATAAAATGTGACGACATATTTTGACTATTATGTGATGAGTTCTTATTTGTATCGTGTGGCCTCTCTTATACATTAAAATTCGAGTTGGAGTCGCACCTTTGAGTAGCATCTTACCTCTTAAGTGAAACTTTGATCGTGCATATAAATGGCAACTAAGTTCGGTGGATTAAAGGCGTGTGGCCAACAGTAGCATTTTGTGATTGATGAGGAAATTGTGATCCATGTTAACTGAAAATTTAAAATGCAAATAATGTGACGTTGTATTTTGACTGTTGTATGACGATTATTTCTTTCTTATTTCGCGTCATCAATGTTTTACTATGTGCAATTTACCGATGGACCATTATATGACTGCTATTAATGTCACGTGTGATCTTTATTCTCTTCCTTACTAGTAATGTGGATTATTTCCTTAGTTGTGACATTGAACTTATTCCTCTGTTTTTGGTATATGAAAGCAAGGGGATGAAAATGGCAGACTTATTAGTAACTACGTGATTAGAAGAATAGTAGTCTCATAATACTGCACATTTCGTCTTTATTGAGTTGCTTCACTCCCCTCACCAGTCGTTACATTCCATATAGTAGCAAAAGCAAGTACTTTTAAAAATAAATTTTTAAAAATGAGGGCTAATAGGAACCAATCAGTTTTGCTTTACATAGAAATTAAGAGGATAACCAGATATGGAAGAGAATAACTAGATATGCTATTGAGTTGTATGAAACTTGTAACGATTGCTACAAGACTGTATTAGTATGTTAGAAGGGTCCATCTCAACATCTATAAAAATAATCACTACAAAAATAGAATCAATTTTCACCGTCAATTTTAAAGGGGTGAAAATATAAAAAACAACATTTGTAATCAATCAAATTAAAAGTCGAAAGCTAAAAACTGAGAGCTTGAAAATACTGTTAAGATTACATTGTAATACTCTTTCAGACTTTATAGTTAACATATTACACCCTATATGCACCCTCGCCAAAAAAAATTCTAAGCTCCGCACGTTCAATCAGGTCAACTAAATACCATATAAGGAAAATTATTTCTGTTACATGCACACCATGTTAAATATTCCAAAAAATAAAATCATTATTATGTTCAATAACTAGATATGCTATTGAGTTGTATGAAACTTGTAACGATTGCTACAAGACTGTAGTCGTATGTTAGAAGGGTCCATCTCAACATCTATAAAAATAATCACTACAAAAATAGAATCAATTTTCACCGTCAATTTTAAAGGGGTGGAAATATAAAAAACAACATTTGTAATCGATCATATTAAAAGTTGAAAGCTAAAAACTGAGAGCTTGAAAACGCTGTTAAGATTACATTGTAATACTCTTTCAGACTTTAAAGTTAACATATTACACCCTATATGCACACGCGCCAAAAAAAATTCTAAGCTCCGCACGTTCAATCAGGTCAACTAAATACCATATAAGGAAAATTATTTCTGTTACATGCACACCATGTTAAATATTCCAAAAAATAAAATCATTATTATGTTCAATATGTGAAGCTACAAGCAAAGAAAATAACAACTTGCAATTGGAGGCTTCGTCTCAGATGTGCATCGAATATAATCCAATGTAACCAGTTCGCGCTTGTCAGAGATACAATTCTATTTCGAGAGCTGCACCATAAAGTCATATATTTTATTTCGAACATTATCGTTCAGGGTTTCTTGAAATGGATTTTCATGGTGAGAATTAATTTCGACACTAACATAACCTTCAAAAGTACAACCCGTGCATTGCATGGGCTTTGACTAGTCATTATAAAAAGAAGGGATAAAATGTGATGACATATTTTGACTATTATGTGATGAGTTCTTATTTGTATCATGTGGCCTCTCTTATACATTAAAATTCAAGTTGGAGTCGCACCTTTGAGTAGTATCTTACCTCTTAAGTTGTATGAAACTTGTAATGATTGCTACAAGACTGTAGTAGTATGTTAGAAGGGTCAATCTCAACATCTATAAAAATAATCACTACAAAAATAGAATCAATTTTCACCGTCAATTTTAAAGGGGTGAAAATATAAAAAAAAGCATTTGTAATCAATCAAATTAAAAGTTGAAAGCTAAAAACTGAGAGCTTGAAAACACTGTTAAGATTACATTGTAATACTCTTTCAGACTTTATAATTAACATATTACACCCTATATACACCTTCACCAAAAAAAATTCTTAGCTCCGCCCGTTCAATCAAGTCAACTAAATACCATATAAGGAAAATTATTTCTGTTACATGAACACCATGTTAAATATTCCAAAAAATAAAATCATTATTATGTTCAATATGAGAAGCTACAAGCAAAGGAAATAACAACTTGCAATCGGAGCCTTCCTCTTAGATGTGCATCGAATATAATCCAATGTAATCAGCTCGCGCTTGTCAGAGATACAATTCTATTTCGAGAGCTGCACCATAAAGTCATATATTTTATTTCGAACATTATCGTTCGGGGTTTCTAGAGGAAAGGATTATGATGGTGGTTATCTTTTAGAGAGAACAAGAAGGGAGAGAAAAACCTTGCTTTCAAGTCGATGTCACTAATCCCTAACAGTCTTACAGCCAACAATCCTGTATTCATGGCATTATTTATCGCTACTGTTGCAACTGGGACTCCCCGTGGCATCTACATAAACATAGAAAGGAAGGAAAAAAAGAAAAAAAGAAAAAAAAAAAAAAGTGAAATCCATTACTTTTACTCGAAAAATATTAGGTCCCATCAATGTGGAAAATGTTATGACACAATAAAAACAATCTTAAGCATTATTTTCAATAAACTTGAACTAGACTATCTATTTCATTGTTCCATTTGATCCAGAAGAACTACGTACCTTTCTTGAAAGGTCCAGTGAAATCAAATCTTTCGCCACTGCCTCAGGTCATGTTAATTGTGATTTAATGGATTATCAGAATGAATATAATGAATTTTTTATTAAAGTACTTGAACAATTGACAAGAGGGAGTCGAGTCCATCTAATGTAGAAGCACGTAATCACAGACAAGGGGGTCTATGCAGCAACCATGTGTAATGTATCAAACAAGGTTAGGTCAGTGTGTTTGAAGAAAGGTGATTCGTAACGGTACATTATACTCTATTATTAAAGACCTGACAAATGAGCGGCACCACCAGCACTGACAATCATAACCAGGATATCGAGCTCCCAAGTAGAGAGAGCATAAGAAAAATCATTTCAGGGGTCCGGTGTGCTGAAACTATTCTTACCTACATAACAAAGTTTTCTGAAGCTTTATATGCCTCTATCCTACAAACAAATACCTACACTATGCCAAAAAGTTAGCAAACGAATGTACTGTGTATGAAGATAACCTCAGTAGGCACATCAAACTCCCTTAAAATCTTCGCAGCTTCCTTCATAACAGGAGGATCCGAATCCAAGCCCATGACGATTCCAACAAGTGGTGCAGCTACAGTAGGAGGCATACGGTGTATAATAAATACGTTAGGCGAAGAGAAGCACACACAAACATTGGATGAAGATATTCAGAGAGGGTAAAGATAAATAAAATAAATTAACCAACTTGAGTCCAAACATTGATCTCCCAACATTAATCCTTCTAAATCTTTAAATCCTTATCACAGATTTAAATCGGAATGTATCATCTCACGTGCTCACCCACATAAAATACAGTATAAAGCCATCAAATAGAACTGACCTAAAGGCTGTCTATCCACTATTTCTTCTCTCAGCATGAATTTTAGCCGAGATTCAACAATATCCATAGAGGGGCCAACAATAGTGATGAGCCATCTTCCTTTGCTTTCTCATTTCTGAAAAGATATAAAGATCAAAAAATTTCGCTAATATGAAGAATGGAAAATAAATATACACGCAACAGTAGGTTCCAGCATTAACTGACCAGGTTTATCGTACCAATGAACCGATGTCCCTGTAATTCTCAATGCCCTTCGAATAAGTTGATTAGCCATGAGGAAAACAGGTTCTCCCTATATCCACAAGTGAGAATATTAAGAAAGCCACAAAAGTCAAATAATGGGTTTTCACAGCTCTTGCTGGCATTCTGCGTGAGCCCACTGCTACAAACCTCTCTATCCTATTAACCATTTACTGATTTTTTAGCTTCACTATCAGTGCTTTGACAATTGAAATTTCCTTTTTCATCGACATTCCATGAGCTATAAAGCTTATTTTGAGTCATCTTTATCGATAAGATAACTCTACCTATAGATATAAGGACGGAGATCAGCCATAAAAAACCATCAGATGGTAGTACTACCTCAGCTAATAAATCTAAAAATGCAACTCAATATTCAGAATGTCAACTACCTCTTTCTTAATAAACCTAACAATGATTAATTTACCGCATCTTCACGAGTATTTTATCCACGATTGCAGCTGGAGTTTTCATTGATGGATCACCAAGTGGAAGACCAAAAACAGCTCGCAAATGCTGCTCAAATTGGGAAGTAAAACAAGCCTTGATTGTGCGATGTCCACTATTATGTGGCCTAGGTGCCACTTCATTTAGTACTTAGTAAGACCCGAGAAAACAAACACACAAGCATACAAAAGTTCGTTATAAACTATGAAAGCCATTTAATCGTACATCTACGTGTCATCAACACAAAGGATCATGCACCTCAAACATCCTTTAGATAACCTGACCAACAGCTGTCAAAAACAAATCCACTGCGAATACACCAACACCTTCTAAGGAACTCACAGCCTTGTATGCAACATCAGTTGCAAGTTTCAAAATCTTCCATCGCACATTAGCAGGTGACTTAACAATGTGCCATACGTTCTCCCTGCATTTACACGAGATCAATAGAAATATTTCAAGTCTAAGTTCCAAAATGAATGGAAGATAATGCGAAGGATGCATATTCAAGTACTAACTATCATAAAGTTTAATATAAAATAAAATAAATAAGTAAAATAGAAAATTGTACAAGCAACAATTGCCTGTGAATAGTTTCAACTACTGGATAGCACAGAACAGAATTATCTCTTCCTCTTGCCATGATGATAGACGGCCCCTGCATTAAATGAAAAAGATAGTTATTTAAATAACTTGCCACCCAAGGTCCAGACCTATTATGAATTATCTTGAGAATATTTATAAGATATCCTGTATAATACATGAATGCCTTTCGAAAGAAACTCAGGTTCGATTGATTTGATAATATAGAAATGTGTCATCCACGAGTTGAAAGCAGACCTTTTTTTTTTTGGTTAAATTTTGAAATTATCGCATCAATTCATGACAGTAGATTACTAAAACGCATGTTTCAGGTTAATAACAAGTGTGAGCCAAGGTCCCAACCAGCACATGATATTCATACAAACTAATATAATCAAGAGCAGATTCTAGCTCCTCCTCCTCCAAGTTTCAAAATATTGGATAATGCCCCCTAAAAATAATATTTCAAAAAAAAAAAACAAGACAACAAGGCTTTGCCAAAGCTATATGTGGCACCCCCACAGTCCACACACAAAAGAAAATAAAAAGTAAAAAACACGAAAAGGAAACAAAAACCGGGGATACAAGGGCCAGGAGTCTATCTAGCACCTTATGAAATATCTCACGTATGGTTTTCCTGAACTAAGCATTTGAATATTTGATTTAATAGCTGACATCCTAATTAATCAAGATGAGCCCAAATGTCTAAAAGTGGAATAGACTGGAAGTTTGATTCCACTATTGGCATGTTAAAAATGGCATGCGCTATAACTATTACATTTTATCCTTTTGCCATTAAAAAAGGGGATTTTGTTGTCCTCAAAAAATACAACAACAGAAACTCAGTTACCTTCCCTCTACGTAAGCATCACTTGCACATTGAAATACCCGTTACAAGGTAAAGGCCGCCGGTCAAAAAAAAAAAGGTCGGAGACTATTTGCATTCCGACGATCAAGTCAACTACTGGACAAGAGAGAAATTAGTACAAGAGAGGGAGGAGGGGGTTGGTTAGAATTTGATAACATACCATATTATGAATGAAACTCAGGTGTATAGGAAAATGTAAATGAGCCAAGTGGTTAATGGGTCAAACTCAAGATACAGTTGTTTAATTAAATAGGCCCAATCAATTGAATAGTTGATTCCATGTCGGCATATATGAGACCTTGCCGTCTAAGCATGCCACGTAATTTATAAGTACAACGATAGTCTCCGAAGTCTAAGTCATACATTCATGTGTAGGTCGGACTTTGAAATACAAGTTGTCAAGTAGGCGATGTCTCACAAATTACCTCAAAAGTATGAGCAGTTTCAATAAATGAGGATTTACGGACTGCCTTGAAAATATGCATCGATGCCAAATAGGCGAGGACTTATGAATTGCCTCGAGAATATAGACCGCTCCAATAAGTAAGGACTTAGGAACTGCCTCCGAAAATATGTGTGAGGGCTTAAATAAACGATTTGAAATTTCGAAAGCATCTCCTCTGTAACATGGACTAAACCAACCTGCAATACAATATAATATATTCACTGCACATATATGAAATAAATCAGGATCCATTTGACCCATCCAAATATTAATGACGATATCATGAATAATATTAAATTAAACTTTTCCAAGGTAGAATATGCATAGAGAGTATCATTTATCACAAAAAATGATGTACCGTCGATAATGAAATGAAAATATGGAAAAAATGGCATACGTACTGGCTGTAATGAAAACAGTGTCATGACATGCTAACAAGTGATATGTAACGATACTAAGATACTAGTATCACAATAGTCCCCTAAGTCCAGATATGTGTATTCATATAATGCGTGGACTTTTGGATAAGGACGATGCTCTGAAGATAAGTAACCGCGATGAAGCTGATGCAGAGATGAGACTTTGAAGTGGTGAAGCAATGCTTCAATTTTGCAGAAATTTGAAGTTTATATTGAAGTGAAGATGAAGCCTTTTTTAAGGTCATCTTCGAGATTTGAATGTAAGCTCTTTTTTTTTTACGCTTCTGAGGCTTCTCCCATGATTTTTTGTACATGGGATGCTATCCGCTTCAGTGAATTAGAGATGCTCTCCTTAGAGATCCAACTCTTGGTCGAAGCACCCATGTATTCCTGTATGGTGGATAGTTCATCCATGCGGAGGCTTCTCCCATAACTTTTTTATCAATGGGAAGCATGTGCTATCCGTTTCGATGAATCAGGAGGTGGTCCTCTTTGGGATCCAACTTTTTCATCGAAGCGTCCATGCTTCCCTGCATGGTGGATAGTTTATCCATACAGAGGCTTTTTCTATTACTTTTTGTCAATGAGACGCATGTACTATCTGCTTCGAAGAATTAGGAGGTGGTTCTCTTTAGGATCCCGCTCTTCGTCGAAGTGCTCACGCTTCTCTGTATGGCGAATGGTTCATCCATGCAGAGGCTTCTCCCATAGATTTTTGTACATGGGAGGCATGTGCTATCCGCTTCAACAAATTAGGAGATGATCCCCTTTAGAATCTAGCTCTTCATTGAAACGCCCACGCTTCCCTGCATAGAAGATAGTCCATTCATGCAGATGCTCCATCATGGATTTTTATATATAAAAGGCATGTGATATCCACTTTGATGAATTAGAAGGTGGTCCCCTTTAGGTTCCTACCCTTCGTCGAAGCGCCCACGCTTTCTTGCATGGCAGATGATTCATTCATGCAGAGGCTTCTCCAATGGCTTTTTGTACGTGGGAGGCATGTGCTATCCACTTTAATGAATTAGGGGGTGGTCCCCTTTGAGATTCAACTCTTTATCGAAGCGTTCACGCTTCCCTGTATGACAGATGGTTCATTCATGCAGAAACTTCTCACATGACTTTTTGTCAATGTGATGCATGTGGGGGTGGAGGTAAGATAAATCATGATTGATGCATCAATAGAGAGAGATATGTGGGGTGAATATATTATAGTAAGGTATATATAAATTGGTATATTAAAAAAGTGAATATCTTCAATATCACATGATTTGTGAAATTAAAATTAATCATCTCTATTTTTTAATAGTATACATATTATGTAGGAGTTTGGGTAATTTTTCCGGTGAATAGAATAATTAACTTTTACTTTTGACAAATTGGGTGACCAATAAAAAAGTTAAGCCAGATATTTAGGTATATATATATATCCAATGAGAAGGATCTAGAAGAGGAAATTCTATGCTATATTCTATACAAAAAATAAAATAATTGGCTATACAAATAGACTACATAATCGTAAACGTGCTAACAGAAAGTGGTCCCATTTTGCTCTATTAACAGAATTCTATCATCTGTCATCATTCACGCCTTCATTCTCCAAAGTGTGATCTTCTTCCTCCTGATCCTTCAGAAGTTGAACTTGGAGTTTTAACATCCCCTACAAGATGGAGAGTGGATGTCGTAAACTCCCATCTTGTCCATATGTTCATAAAACTGAAACGAATTTAAGGCTTTAGTTAAAATGTCAACAACTTGAGACTTACTACTAAGATGATTAGCAATCACACTTCCTTCTTGAATCTTATCGTGTACTAGGTGGCAATCCAACTCTATGTGTTTCGTTCTTTCATGGAAGACTGGGTTTCATTGCTATATATAAAGTTGATTTGTTGTCACAAAACAAATTGGCTGCCTATGGATGATCAACTCTTAGGTCTTGGAAAAGATACCCCAGCCGGTCAATTCACAGCACATGTTTGCCATCACCCTATATTTTACATCAGCTGAGGACATAGATATAGTATCCTACATCTTGGATTTCCACGATACTAGTGAAGACCCAACGAGAACAAAATACACTTCTTCGCATATCTGGACACGCTCCCCAATCTAAGTTACTATAAGCATTAAGTTGAAGCTTTGAATCAGAAGAAAACAACAGTCCCTGCCCTGGAGCTCTTTTTATATATCTCAACACCTTGTGTGCAACTTTCAGGTGAGAAATGTAAGGAGTGCTCATAAATTGACTCAACAATTGAGCTGAATATGAGAGGTCAGGTTCTGTGATAGTTAAGTATAGAAATCTTCCAACGAGCCTTCCATAAATTGCAGGAGCGGGTAGAGGCTATCCATCATTTCTAGGGATCTTCACATTCTGCTCCAAAGGCACTCTGGCTGGTGTACATCCTATTGTTCCTGAATCAGATAATATGTCTAAAGCATACTTTCGTTGGAAAATATATATCCCAATATCATATATTGCTACTTCTATTCCCAAGAAATATTTCAATGATCCTAGGCTTTTGATTTAAACCTTTTTGTCAAGCAACCCTTTGAAGGAATTAATACTGTCCAAATTGTCACTTGCTACAATTATATCATCCACGTACACAAGAATCCCAATAAAAGAATTCTCTGTAGATTTTGTGAATAGCATGTAATCAGCCTTTGACCGAGTGAATCCTTGTTGAATGATAAAGGTCGATAGCTTGGAGTACCACTGCCTAGATGCTTGTTTAAGCCCATACAAACTTTTGATCAGCCTACACACCTTTGAATCACCTGCATTGAGATGTCCAAGAGGCATCTCCATATACATTTCTTCATTTAAATTACCATGTATAAATGCATTATTCACATCAAATTGATGTAAATGCCATCATTTTATGGCTGCTATTGCAAGCAATGTTCTAACAGTGACCTTTTTTAGCTATAGGGGAAAACGTTTCATGATAATCTAGGTCCTCTTGCTGTGTATACCCATTTGCCACGAGCCTGGCCTTGTACCTTTTCACATTCCCATGAGCCCTATATTTTACTTTATACACCCATTTGCATTCGATAGGCTTCTTACTAGGTGGAAGATCTATTATAGCCCAGGTGTTATTCATTTCAAGAGCAGCAATTTCAGCGTTCATAGCTTTACACCAGTTAGGTGAGGAGAGGACTTCTTGGTATGTACTAGGTTCAGTGTATGAGGATATAGTTGCAACAAAAGTTTTATGCTTGTTAGAAAGCCAGTGATATGACAGAGTAGCATTAAGAAGAAAAAGACTACCTGGGATGATGATGCCTTTTTGCTCATCCAACATATGTGATGAGGAAAGTGAGGTTTGCTGACAGATGTAATCTTCTAGGTAAGCAGAAGTTTTCCTAGTTCTTGAAGATCTACGAGCTAAAGGATGGTCATATATGATGTTGTGAGATAATTCGGATTCTTGCTCTTGAGGTTCTCGGAAGGGTGATCCTGTGGAATGGTTATCTATCTCATGAATTGAAATGGTGTTAGCAGGGTTGGTTTCTAAATTCATTGCCTCCATTTCGTTAAAAATAGTTGTAGAAGAGATGTAGGCATGAAGTTCTGTATTGATAGGATCAGATTGCACTGGTTTTGTTCCTTCAGATGTACTGCTACTTTTGTAAGGAAAAATTTCTTCATAGAACACAACATTCCTCGAAATAAACACTTTCTTGGTTTCAAGGTCGAGGGGTTTATATCCTTTTATTCCAAATGGGTAGCCCAAGAATATGCACATTTTAACTCTTGGTTCAAATTTTCCTCTACGATTAGTCAAGATTGAGGCAAAGGCAAGACATCCAAAAACCTTAAGGTGTGCATAATTTGGTCTATGTTTGAAAAGGTTTTCAAAAGGTGTTTTGTTGTTTAACAATGGTGAAGGCGTCCTGTTTATAAAATATACTGCAGTAAGGATGCAATTGCTCTATTATTTCATTGGAATTGCACTTTGAATCCTTAAAGCTCTTGCAACATTAAGGATGTGCTGGTGTTTTCTTTCAACTATTGTGTTTTGCTGTGGTATTTCAACATGGATTTTCTAGTGAATGATCCTCCTTTTATGATAGTAATCTTTTATTTCAAATTCTCCATCATTATCAGTCCTAATAATTTTTATTTGTGATTGGAATTGAGTATATGTTAAAGCACAAAAGCCTTGTAAAGCTGCATTGGCATCTGACTTATTTTTCAATATATAAACCCATGTGCATCTTGTAAAATCGTCTACTATAGATAGAAAATATATGGATCCATCATAGTTAATTTCACTACAAGGACCCAAGATATCACAATGTATGAGATCAAATTTGTTTTTGAATTTGTGATGACTGATGGGAAAAGGTAATTTATGCATTTTGGCCATAGGACATACAGAACATGGTTCTTTTATAGACTTAGAAACATCATTAATACCTATTAAATCTAATCTAGAATAGGAAAGATGACCCAGCCTGTAGTGCTAGAGATCAAGCTTTTCAGTCTTGGTAGCAATGGCAACAAACATGGAGGATTTATTTGGAATAAGGGAAAGAGCTTTCGTTAAAACTGAAGAAGAGACTTGGCATTGCTGCAAATGGTATAAACCTTGTCTCACTTCACCTATTACAGTCATTTTTCAAGTCAAAAGGTCCTGCACAAAGCAATTTTCGGACAAAAATATAAGGCAACATTTAGATTTTTGTGCTAATCTCCTAGTAGATATCAAGTTAAAGGAGAAGGATGGAACATAAAGAACATTATGCAAGATCAAGTGTTCTGTGACTTCTACAGTCCCTATTTGAGTGACCTTAACCAAATCACCATTTAGAAGAAGGACTGAATAATTCACTTTAGCTTGAATGAAACTGAGGGAGGAAGGGCAGCAAACCATGTGGTCTGTTGCTTCCATGTCAATTATCCATGGCACATGAGAATTCTTGTCAATTCTATTTCCATATGCACATAGGTAAGGAAAGATAGCAAAATGTTTTGGAATCTGTGTGCTTGCAGGGGTTGATGCGGTGAGGCATTGAATATTTTGGGATTTGAGCAAAGCCATAAGCTGTACATGTTGCTTTTGGGTGACTGTCACTTGACTGCTACTTCCAGCACCTTCATATTCCTGCAAGGATGCTGATTTGCTGAGAAATTTCCCTTTCTATGCAGCTTATGGCCCCGGAGGATATCCATGTATTTTGAAACACTTGTCCACAGAATGCTGTGGCATATGGCAGTGAGTGCATATTGGTTTGTTGGGGTTAGCCTTGAAGCATCTTTCAGTTGAATGTCAAGGGACCTTGCAAAATGTACAATAGTATTTCCTTTGTGTCACTCTAATCTATTTCACTCCATCATGCCTTCTCTTCTCTTCTTGTTAGATTAAGGAATACACCTCATTAAGAGTGGGAAAAGGCATGATTAATAGAATTTGAGCCTTGAGTGCTTTGTATGAATAATTTAAACCCATTAAAAACTTCATTACCTAGTCCCTTTGCTGATTTTCAAGACCAGATTTTTGTGCTCCACAAGTACAATTAGAAATCAATTCATAGTTTATTAATTCATCAAGAAGAGTCTTATATTTTGAAAAAATATACACTTAGAGCATCCTGGTTTTGCATTAAAGTAGTAATGGCATGTTTTACCTCATAAATTCGTGGGGAATTTTGTTGAGCCAGCTGAAAGCTATTGAGTTGTGTCAGCATATAATGTGCAGGACTTAATATCAATGGACATGTTGTTTTGTAACCAAGCAATCACTATATCATTGCACCTAAGCCAATATTCCATCAAGAGGCAGTTGGGATCTGCTGGCTCAGATAAACTCCCATCAATGAAGCCTAGTTTATTTTTTATTCGAAGTGCTCTCTTCATATATCTTGCCCAAGCATAATAATTGGCGTTGTCAAGTATGTGAGTAACCAGAATCGCCCCAAAACTATCATTTCCACCAATGTAATAAGGGCTGCAGGGATCATTAGGATTTGGATTAGGATAGTTGTTCGCTGTTGGATTTGTGTTGGCATTTTGATTGTCATTTTGATTTGAATTTTGATTTGTCGAGTTTATTGTAGTGCTATGAACATCAGCCATAGCCAAGCTCTGATACCGTGTGAAATATCAAACTAAAAATGAAAGAAAGAATAAAACAGTACTCAAGAGAGGTGATGAAGAAGATGATTTCATTAGAATAATTCACTATATATATATCCAATGAGAAGGATCTAGAAGAGGAAATTCTATGTTATCGTCTATATAAAAAAATAAAATAATTGGCTATACAAATTATTAGGTTTTTAGTGTTGGCGATTTTGTGGACAAAATGACAAATTTATAATGTGTTGTAAAAGTCAAGGACCTAGGGTGCAATTTGTATAAATTGAGTTTTGAGATCTAGGGTTCGAACATGAAAATAGGATAAACACAACGCCGCATTATCGCTGACCTGTCGCCTAAACACTACTCGAGCGACTAAAACAGAATGGATGTAGCTCACTTGTCGCCCGGTTCTCGCTCAAGCGAGAGGCGTCGCTCGCCTGTTGCTGAGTTTTCGCTTGAGCGACAGGTAATTTCAAAAAATCCTAATTCGCGATTTTAAACAGATTTTTTTGGCCCATTCAACCTAATTCCCCTCTCCTATAAATACCCAAACTATTGGACGAATTTTTGAGTGGTTGTTCATTATATTACTTCTTCACATCATCCTTTGAAAATTCAAGATATTCTTACATTGCTTTTATCCTTTGATTTTTGAGATCATACAACCACCTGTTGGGAAAAACACCAATTCCTTAAACCGAAACACCACATACTTCTTATTGGTCATAAGAAGGTACTTTCTCAATTGGATTTCAGAAGTTTCACTACAAGTGCAGGAAGAAGAACATGAATATGTGATTCCTGGGTATCCACTTGGAAGTGACATGTGCAAAAGAACATGAGACTGCTACAGCAAATTTTGGTTGAAGATTGCGAGTTTGTAAGTACAGCAGAACTTGTAAGCTACATGAAGTAGATCGGGAGATCTAGCGGTTGGTTAGACAGTATCTACGGTAGCAGATCGAAAAACTGGAATGAGCAGCAGATCTTGGAGTTGCAGGGTTTACAACAGCTAGTGGAACTCGTTTGGAATTGAATTGTAACCCACATTGTCTATAGTGGATGTAACTGGTTTGGTCCCAAAGTTTTTCCCAGTTGGATTTCTCCGTCATTATATCGGTGTTCATTATTTATTATTTTCCATATTACAAACTATGGTATTTAAATATAAAAAAATTGACTTGCATGAATAATTATCTAAAAACTATTAAAATGTGACTTGTTGCTTTTAATAGATTAATTCCGCACATAAGGTCAAATTTAGTTAGTAAATTACGCGTTTTTCACTAACAGACTACAAAACCATAAATGTGCTAACAGAAAGTGGTCCCCTTTTGCTCTATTAACGAAATTCTATCATTTGTCATCATTCACGCCTTCATTCTTCAAAGTATGATCTTCTTCATGCTGATCCTTCAGAAGTTGAGGTTGGTGTTTTAACAAAATGAGTCAAAATCATAATTACTTTTTGTTAAACAACTCATTCAAGATCACAACGATAGACATACGTTCACAAGGTAGATCGAGTTACATGCGCCCATAATAAAAGCCATACCATACCTTCAATATTTTTTCTTGCTACGGCAATGTCTAGCCACAATTTGTAGATATTCCAATTGCTGATGCTGTCGGCCATTGTGTTTTTTAAGAAAAAATAATTAATTTTCTATATTATACGGATATATTAAAAAGAGGATTTCATATATCTATCTATTAGTTCTCATGGAACCTTCCAAATCGGCTACAATACATAATATTCTAATTTCTTTTTATTTAGAAATGACCTGATTTTTCAGTTTTACAAAACTATTTCTCATTTCTCAAAATGTAACGTTAATTATAATCATTATTTCATTATGGTCCAATATCTAACATGATGCAGGAGCAATATTATAATAATATAGTTATCCAACTCTTGCTTTAACATAAGTGTTATGAGTAAATCGATCATGACACTAATCCGCACAAAATACTATAACATTAGTAAATCAATCGTGATAATACTAATCTGCATAAAATGTTATAGCATGTTTTTCATTTGGTATAAAAAAATGGACTCACGGAGGTAATCGGAAACAGAGTTGATGAGAGATCGTAAGTGGGAGTTTTGAAAATTTGTGATTACAAGAAGTAATATAGAAGTGATAATAACACAATGCACTTTCGTGCAAGAGAGAACTCGTCTCCACTGTAAAAACTATTGAGAGATAATATATGGATGTAGACAAGTTTAAATTAGGCGATTCTCAAGTTTTGTCAACAAATTTTATATAATTATCCAATTTAATCCTTAATTTTGAAATGTGTGTTTTATTTGAATATTAATCTCTCATTCAATCTATAGGTTAATTTATGTGTACGGACCTTTTTTTTTCCTAGGTGCTCATTTTGTATGAGCTTTTAGTTTGATGTTTCTATTCTTAAATATGATTATTAAATATATAGTTATTGTAAATTTGATGTAAAATTGTTGAAATTTTATGAAAATAAACAATTGTAATTTTCAATAGGTTTTAATATTTAAACGAAACGAAATGAAAATAATTAATTAATATTAAATTAATCATTATATAAATTGAGAATTTGCACAAAAAAAAAAAAAAGATATGCAAATTCCTTTTTGTTATGTGAGTGTGAGTTTTTTAATAAATTAACTTGATCTGATAATTAGCAGTTTAATTTGGTGTATTTGTGTATGATAATAGTTGTCGGGTTACCATTTAAATTGACCGTAACAATTTTGAACAATTTTCTAAATATTCGTCTCATATATTCCAAAAACAATTGACGTTGTAGCTTTGTATATTCTGTTAACTTTTCACCAAATATGTTTAAATTTCAATATAAGATTTAGAGATCTTTAAAAATATTTACACTTTTAAATATGAGATAGCATATAGGCTGCGAATGTGATATAAATGAACACATGTAAATATAGTCAGGGCGGATTCATAACTTTAAAGTTAGAGAGTACAATCGAACTTGAAAAGAAGTTGAGAGAAATTTTACAATCGAAAATTTACGTTCAAAAAAATCATATCTCATGTAATTTTACATCCGAAAATTTACATGGAATATGACTTTTTCGGATGTAAAATTTCGAAAATTTTTGATGTTATATTCCATATAAAATTTCCTAATAAAATGATGAAAATTACATTGAGAAATTTGTACCACAAAAATAATAAATGTTAATGAAATAATTGATTTTTTTTAAATGCGAGTTAGACGTCTTTCTTTAAGATTCACATTTAACGTATTTTTAACTATTTTAGATATCTGTTTGGACTATTCGATATGCTCATAATGTAGTTCTCGAAATAAACTTTGAGATGACATAAGTAATTTGTAAATTTGATTAGCATACGATCGTCGAAAATTTTTTAAAATTGGCATGTTATCGAAATTCAAATTTATTGTTATTTTGTCCCCTTTTTTGGTGGATATTAAAATTAAATATTAAATAAATTTTGATAAAAGTTAAACAATTATGGATTTCATGAAATATGTTATTAAAATTAATTTTTATTTTTATTTTAATTAATATTTAGATTTCAATCGATACCAAATATGACTTGAAGAAAAAAATAACAAAAGTTGGGGGCACTTGCCCCTCAGACCTTGGGTCCGCCTCTGAATATGGTGAATGCTTATCAAGAGTGCACTTGGACACTTTGACTACTCGAGGGATGATTGGATGTGTGAGATACAAATGGGTGAAATGTTAAAATTAGCAACATATGTGATTGATTTTTATATTTGACAAAACTTTGAAGAAAGTTGTGGAAAAATAAAATAGAATCAATCTCTCATGATGTATGGCCATCAAGTGGGGGTCAAATGTGATATGAATAATTTAAATGGTAGACTATTTGAAATTTGTAATTTATTAAATACAATCATTATTAATTAAGAATAGA
>CAIGRB010150352.1:0-11473 GCA_903798255.1 Fraxinus quadrangulata
CCAACCCCGGTGTCGTTTCCAACAGTGATTCGATATGGTATTATAACAGGTTTTAAGTTTCAGTTTTGCCGCCAATGATTCATAAAAATTGTTTGTGTCAGGCTTTAGATTTAAAAAATAAATAAATAAATGAATTTGACCTATTAACTATGAGTGAGCTTGTTGAAGACGTAACCTATTGTCTCCTCTAGTAGATCAAGGTTTTAGATGACCTGGTTCACAATTAGTTCTAGTCATCATACATTTGAATAGATGCAGAAAGTTCGTGGAAAACATGGTCAAACAAGGATATACGAGAACTAGTGAATAACATCATATGAACAATACCAATGGAATAAGCAGACCGTTTTGCCTTGAAATACTGTGAACTGTGAAGGCAGCCAGTGAATAAAATTGTTTATAAAAAAATGAAGGTTATTTAGTATTAAATCAGGTGAAGATGATGACACAAAAGATGATTAAAGGAAATATTTTTCGACTTCCTGTTTATTTAATTACCTTGCTTGTAGAATTTTTATTCAATTAAAAAATTAGTATATTTATGAGATTATTATATCAATACGTTTATAAAATATTTGGAATGTGGAAAGAGATTTATACGAACTATTCTATGTTCTTTCTATATCATCACAATGCATATTACATTGTAAAAGCTCTCTCTCATATTTGATTATATTTCGATATGATTGACATGGTATGAGCGACACAATCGTACTAAACAACGTTAAAGAAAATAGATGTGTGAGAAATGACTCATTATTTTTTGTCCGATTATATTTAGAGCTTTGTGTTGTTGATTGGTGAACAATATGTTTCCTCTCTCATCTCACTTTACTACCTTTAGATAGCATAGTTCTTGCAAAAGACGGAGAAGACTCAAAATAAAATCATTATAACGGTATATTCTTGTGTATAATGGTTACAAGATTCGGATTTGATAATTTATTTGTTTTCGAAGGATTTTGAATCTCATTTAAGAATGTTAATCAATAGTTTAAGGCGTTGATGTGATGTATCTATTGAGTTGTAGAGATAGATCTTTCAACTTTATTAAGATGAGAACCTAAACACTTTATACGTTAAACTTTTGGATTTTATATTCAAGGTATGGGACCTATTACGTGCTCTACAGGTGGTTCATTCCAAAATATCAATTTTGGATCTAATGGCTCATTTGAGTTTTCCACAAATGGAATGGCTCGCATTAACTTTTTCAGCTCTGATTCCATATTGAGTTTTAGAGTTTGACTTCAAAGGATAACTTCGTATAATACATTTTCTATGTTAGTTGTATTTTTTCTGCTCGTAGAATTTTTCACTTTGATGATATTTTAATGATTAACACACTTTCGTCTCTTGGCGATGCTTTAGGGGTTCTAAATCTTGTTCAAGAAGGGTTTGTATAATTGAATACATGTGTAGGCCACGCAGAAAAATCAAAGCCAATTAGAGCATCCAATCAAAGTTTAAAGACTACAATTGAGTGCACTATTTCGAATAATTTGACATAGCACATATTTGTCTTATTTTACGAATCTCTTCATTTATTAATAAAAGTGAACGTATCATTTATATGTGCATTTTAAACCATTATTAAGTTTCAATTTATTCATTCAAACATTAAAAATTGTTTCACAAAACTTCTGCTTTTCTGTCCCCATATTTTATTATTATTATTATAATTATTATTATTATTATTGGTAATTTTTACATGTGAAGGTGGGGTTATAATTTTCCATTTAATATTAAAATATTGAATTTTGTGAGTGGTGGGAGCATCATTCGTGACAAGAATAGATGGTGCATTCAGGCATTCTCTTCTCCTTATGGCGATTGTCCTAACCTTGAGGTTGAGTTACGGGGTTGGACTTTCAGATTTGCGGATAGAGGCAAATTCCTCCTTCGTTGTCCACTGCATCACTGGTGGAGATAGGCCATGGTCTATTCAGGGTATTCTCAGTCTTATGAGACATCATCTTTTCATTGATCGTGACTCGATTTCCTACATATATTTTGAAAGAAATCAGGTAGCTAACTTACTTCAACATCACTATCAAAAGTATGAACCGATTGACCTTCCTCGATGATTATATACTATGATACAGATTGACAGATATGATATCCCTAGTGTTAGAGGATTATAGTCTACTTTTGTTTCTTTTCTTTTGTATGTGTAGTGAAAATCAAAACCTATCAATGTAATAAACCATGCAAAGTTAGATCTAAATAGTAAATACAATAGATAATGAGAATTAATTAAGTAAATTGAACAACAAAACTTCCATATCAAAACTCCAATCAATTGGCACCAATAGTAGATGAATTGGAGCTCAAATCAAGGGCCCAAAATTACACAACACCTCCACATAAATTGGACCAAGAAAACCCACTCATAGACTAAAGAGGAAGAGCCTAAGAACCAGCAGACACGGGTTGTTCATGGAGGTGCGAGCAAGGGACAAACAAATGGCCCAGGGATGAAGTATGGTGCTCAAACGCCTAGGCAGATCTTCGGAAGAGAGAGAGAGAGAGAGAGAGAGAGAGAGATCACTTATATACTCTTACATACTTATAAAAGTTGACTAACTTGATCGTTAGAGTGCTCGCGATCGCTTCTCTCACCATCATAGAAGGTCACGTACTACTAACGATTTGTCCATATATACAGCATACTATCTACATAAATGTTAGTAGAGTCAATATCTGTTGACCATCCTTATAGAGGTCAACAAGATTTTTATAAGGGGAATTTTTTTAGATGTCACTAAATTTGAAAATCCCAAAAAAATTGTCACTCTCACTTTTTGTGAGCAAAAATGTCACTTTTTTTGTACAAAATGTTCAAATTACCCTTAATAACACCTTTTTAGGAGCACTTAATGTTTGATTTGAATGTAATTAATGTTATGATGTGATGATTTAATTTAAATGTTATAAAAATTGCTTATATTTATATTATATTGAGTAAAATGAATTTTGTAAAACAAAAAAGATAAAAGAATTTGAAATATTAACATAACCACACATCTTCTTTCCATTAACAAACTCTAACTTCTTCTTCATTCCTTCATCAAGAACACATTACTATTGAATTCATCATCCATTTTGAGAGATTAGTCATTACAAATTGTTTATAATTTTATTTTATAAATTACTATTTTTTAGATGTTAAATACAATACGGTGAAATACAATAGGAGAAATTTTTGAAACTATTATTCATTGATTTGTTTGGTTTTTGAAATAACTTTTTTAAGGATAAAAATATCAATATCCTGTAAAAAAATGAAGGATTCTACATTTAATGAGTTTGAGTTATTTATTAATGGGAAGATATTTTCATGTTGTAGTTGAGAATTGATTATCACCATTAATATTTTCAATAATTTCTTCAAATGTACCAAATACATATTTTAAAGTTTTCCGGCAGTTCCTACAGTAGTTATGTTCAAACGGTCGGTTTAGACATGTTAACTGTCGAACCCGACATTTCTGAACTGTCGGGATATATAATTTAACTGTCGAATTTGACACTTGAAAATTATTGACACATCCTTGATTTCACCTTCTACTACTCCATGAATTTCAATATTCGAAAGTTCCACAGTGATATTAAATGTAGACATATTTATTGTGCGGAATTCTTACCATTGCATTCTCAACATTTCATGTATGAGTAATCATTTAAGATTCATCGTGTCATATGTGGGACAATTTATTCATGTAGATGATGAATGAAAGTGGAGAGGGGACAAATCACTTCCATTTTAGTGCAGACAAGTATTAGCCTAACCGAACTCGCGCTACTATTGAAGGACAAACTTGGTATTCTTGATCCCCGAACTCAAATTGAATTGAAGTTCAAAGTCCCGAACTTGAATATACCTTTGGTCGAAATACGTGAAGATGAAGACTTAAATTGGTACATATCAGTTCATAATGAAACTGCCATCTACGTTACTGTTTCGAAAATCGAGCTCCAAAGTGTCGGTATGGGGAGGGATACAAATTGTCCAGATAGTTCATTTACCATAGCGAATGTTCACCAAAATACACAACACGAGGAATCCAATCTTCAGCATAGTGTCTCAAATAATAATGCACCCGAAACTCCAATTTTTGACATTTGGACTGCACCTTCAGATGAGAACTTGGACAACCCGTTACATGGTACAGAGGCTGCTAACATTGCTGACGTTAATGAGCAAATGTCCTCACAGTCCAGGTCTTCGGACAGATACGAATGGATTACCAGAGTGAATACATCTGATCTTGTCGAAAGGCAAATATTCTTCAGCAAGAAAGAGTTGTATTCGAGAATTTGTGTACTTGCTTTGTGAGACAAGTTCTAATTTAAGGTCAGCAGGTCAAGTACGAAAATGTTAACTGTTATATGCGCTGATGATAATTGCATGTGGATGCTACGTGCTTCGACTGTGAAAAATTCTGCAATCTTCATTATTTGTAAATTCAGCAATGTGCACACATGTACCTTAGATTTTCGTCGCAACGCACATCGACATGCTACTAGTTCTATTATTGCCGAGCATATTTTGAGAACATTAGATAATCCATATCGATCGTATAACCCTACTGCTATTACACGTGATATGGAACGTGAATTCGGTGTCGAAATCAGTTACAGGAAAGCGCGTAGGGGGAAGATGGCTGCTTTACATTTGCTACATGGTACACCAGAGGATAGTTTTCAAAAACTATCTTCATATTGTCACGTTCTAGGAGNTAGTTTTCAAAAACTATCTTCATATTGTCACGTTCTAGGAGAGAGTAACCCTGGGACTGTAACCCATATCGAAGTTGATTCTCTTAACAGGTTTCATTACTTCTTCCTAGCTTTCGGTGTAAGCATTTGTGGTTACATACAGTACTTGAGGCCCGTTATTTGTGTTGATGGTAGTCACTTGAAAGATCCATACAAAGGTACTCTTCTACTTTCAACTGCCCAATATGTCAACAAACAGATTCATCCCTTAGAATGGGAGATTGTGAATGCTGAAACAAATATGTCAAATTTGAAAGATCTTATTGGCGATTCAGATAACTCGTAATTGTTTTGGACAGGAAAACCAGCATTGAAAAAGCCATTACTTACTTGTTTCCATTGTCTCACCATGGTTGTTGTATGTGGTATATGGAAAAGAACTTAATACAGCGAAACAGCAACGCGAGTTCAATATTTCTATTCAAACGAGCTACTACAACTTATCGGATCGAAGAGTTCGAAAGATTTATGGGACAAATTCGTAGGGGAAGTGCAAGATCGTACGGGTACTTGGAGCGAGCAGGTTTTTCATTTTAATCACGAGCACTATTCGTTAGCCAGTGGTACAACATTATGACAAACAACAACACAAAATCTCTGAACTCGATGTTAAGACATGCCCGTTCGTTATCGATCACGTGCTTGGTCGAACACATTCGAAGTACTCTGTAGAGGTGGTTTTATGAATGTCGAACCCAAGCAACTGTATGCAGTACAGTACTATCACCAAGGATGGAGAATGAGTTACGAACAACGTTTGATGTCGGTACTAGGCTTCGAGCTCATGCATTGACAGACATCTTAACACAGGTTGGAATATCCGATGACACGGACATGGTAGACTTTTTCGAAAACATGTGCACCTGTCGTTAGTTCCAGCTAAATCGTATGACATGTGTTCATGCAACTTGTGCTGCTTGCTTGAGAGGTAGGTCATTATACGATCTATGCTCCACTTACTACACATTGGAATACTCGAGGGGTGCCTATAGCAAAGCAATATATCCCGTTACGCAGGAAGTGGGATGGGTTGTTCCGATCAAAATTACAAGTACTCCTAATTTTCCACTCGTTGTGCGTCGCCCTCCAGGTAGACCACTCACAAGACGTAAGCAGTCCAGATATGAGTCTAAAAAACAACTCAAGAAATGCACTCGCTACGGTAGAGTTGGTCATAACCGGACAACATATTCACACCCCGCTGTAACACAATCAATTTGAACATGCATCATCTTCGAAAAATATTGAATTAGTATGTTAAATGTTCTCCAATTGCGTTGTAAATCTGATGTTATGTTATCGTTTTATTTTTATTATCATTTGCCGATGTTACTGCTCGTTAAGTTCGCATATTAATGTTTTGAACTTGCATTATTATTTCCAATTTATATTATCATTCGACATTACATTATCATTGGCGATCGATTATCGTTTGCAGACAATAATAAAACATGTTTCCATTCACAACAAAAGCACGGATTCATTGACATATTACTGCAGGACATCCCGATAGTTCATCTGTCGTTCCTAATAGATTGTTTCTGTCGTTCTCGACAGTTGGCACAGACTACAAACTGTAACTACACATTTTGAGGCATAAGGGACATGTTGTTGCTGACTTTTTGGTGAAGACTGTTATCAAAATCATCCCTAACAAAAGTGAATATAAAGGAACTTGGCACTTATTCATTTGCACACAACCATATGCAACTATCAACCACCTTATTCATTGTCGACGTTTGAACTTTCTACCCCACTGTCTTTATCAGAATCATCCGAGCTGTAGACCTTATCTTAGGAGGTGCAACGTTTTCCCACCACTCATCGTCATCGGATTCATCTTCGTACCGAACCATGTACTAGAACCCCTTATCGAGCACACTGTTCGGTGAGTACGATGCTTCACTTGCAACTTCGTATAGGTTGGGAAAAGGTACAGGGAAAATGGCACGAGAGTAGAGAGGTTTGACATCCTCATCGTCCAAAGAAATTATGATGGGACATAACGGGGATGAATTGGGTATTGGCAAATGATCATTCAAGTTTAACGGCTCGTTGCTTCCCGTGGACGAAGCCATTAGTAGCATGCAAATGCGATGGACGAAACTATTTATTTATGAAGTTTTCATGCTTAACTCACTTATTTAGTAATGTCATGCTATTTATAATGAACTTCTTTGAAGAAAGCAACTACAATGAGTTACTACACAACCACCAAATCACATCTCAAACTTAATTTTACTACTCATTGGTGTGTTTTTTCAAGGTCTGATTATACCGTTACGACTTAAATTTTGTACATAATTTATGACATTTGTAAAATTTAATGAGTGCATACTATTTTCTCTTCAAAAAACCTACATGTAGTTGTTGACACTCAATTCCCATTATGACATTTGTATGCTAAGAGGTAGTATTACCCTATGTGATTTTTACATACTTCAAAAAATTAATGCACAATAGGCAAGGAACATGGATAACATGTGCAACATGTTTATTCCATGCTTGTGTTCGCATTCCAATCACAAAATAGTACCCCAACTTTAGAGAACATGGATAACTTGTGCAAGATTTTGCCGTACACATAAAAATGTTTAAGTCACTGTTAAAGGATCCATAGTCTCCAAATCCACATTCGACATCATTATAACAATTTTTCTACTAGTCTTACATAATTCTCAAGTTTACAGTACGTGAAATTTAAGCAACTAAGTGGAAGATTATACATGAATGTACCCCAACAATGTTTATCCGTGTGAAGACCCAATTGGAGATCTACAACTGTATTGATTTATTCATTTTAATACATATTGTTTCACAAACTTTCAACAAACAGTAGTTGTACTATTATCACTCATGTAACCAAAAAGTTATATAAAACAAGCTTGTATCTATATAATAGTACAAGTGAAATATAATTGAAAGACTGAGGCTAAGTGAAAGAAAATGAGATGGGATACTTGTAACGTTGTTGAGTTAAAATAACATTCATCAAGATAACGTTTTGGCACCACCACACAGCCTTACTAACACATAACATAAAAATTATCTTCATTTTACATGATTACAAATCTAAACTCAGTTTTCTGAATTCAGTTTTCCAACACAGCGTTTACTCACTTAATTCTTTGATCTCTTCCTTGCGCCTCTTGTGTACGAGTCATGTCGACGCTGCAGCCAGTCGAAGGCGTGTCGATCGCCGTCTCTTGGTGTGAACAACATCGACACCTTTGTCAGCTATGGTGGCATCAACCGCAATTCATGGGCACCGCCTACATAAAAGTACGATGGCGTCAAATTACTTAGCCGAGCCCCCAAATATAGCATAATGTAAACAAAAATATGTCCCGATTGGCTTCGAGATCTTTCCTTCGGTATGGAGCACGTGTATGGACGTGGGCAGTGCATTTGTATCCACGGCATTGTCAGTTAGTTCATTATCGTCTACAGGAGTTGAGAACAAGACATTCATTAGTAGCTTGCAAGTGTACACATTATTAAAACTTGAGCAATACAAAACTTACCAGCCACCTCTGTCGCAGCTTGTATGGAAGGAACATCATCGTTGTTCGGGCATGACACATCGGGCTCTATTCTTCCTCCAGCTACTTGAAAAAAGAATAGTAATTATGTCCGCAATAAAGTACGAGCTCTGGGAACGTGTGAATGCCTCATATTTCCTCATAGCAAATGTACATACCTATGTTATCTTGCATGTCAGTACCCGATGGACCCACATAGTCATCCTGGAATGGATGGATACCTCCTCCATCCAAGAACGTGTGGTTGCTTCTTCCATCTGTTTCAAAAGATTTGGAATGACGTGAAGGAGTTCATTATTACCAAAATGTAGCACGGAATGCAAGATGAGATGAATAAAAAAATTTCCTCATAATCAATGCAATTACTAGTCTCCTCGTGGCTGGCACTGGGTAATGTCCAGTCACGGTCATCCAGGTCTAGGTCGATGCCTCCTCCATGTTTGTCACATAAGCAGTATTGAAAACATGTCAGCGAATGTAGTATGGGAACTGCTTAAATCACGTTACACTTATTAATCTTAACTTGTAAATAAGTAAAACACATATCTTGAGGTGACGTTCCTGATTCTGTGGGCTCGTTGTGGACGTCATGGGGAGCTTTTGTAGCGGTAGTACCGGATGAGAGCAAGACTATAGATATGAACTCCCTCGGTCTTGTAAATTTGGCGCTCACGTGCTCTATGATTTCAAGTTTAACAGTCTAGAGGCGCATTTCCATGAGGATTCGTTGAACCAACAACATTTCCTCGACATCTGCTCTAGTCAAGCTTACTCTAGAAGAGGCATCTTGTCGTCGTGTAATAGACGGTGCAGTCTCATGACATGTATGTTTGCCTCGTGTGGAGTGGAAACCCTACCCTTATCCTCGTGGCGAGAATACTCAGCTGCGATGTCTCCACTGTCACTATCGTTGGACTCATCCTCATCCCCATCTCCACTGTGATCAGAACTGAACTCCCCATGATCACTAGCCGATGGCCCCTTCAGGTCATCTGCATCGTACTGCTCATCCTCAGAGCCTCCATTGGAATCATCTTCGTTGACTTTCCCCATAGACAAATGGTTATAACCTCCACTGCCCAATGCATTTGCGGCAAACTGTAGAACAACAATGTTCCAAGCAATGTCATCTAACGTGGGCATGCTACGATGTTGAAATGGCACGAGAGTAGAGATATATGATTGGGCACGTTCGACTTCGGTGGGGCGCAGGGTGGCATGCACGTGCAGCTGCGAACACGAAAATTAGCATCAATGAAAAAGTATTGTGGGCAGTAGCAAGAAGAATGAGTACGGGAACGTTGAATATAAAAAAGTACATGTGTGTTCGTGAAGAACTCATCATACGTACGATGTTGCGGTTGTGTTATAGCCATCCAACGAAGAAGCCTTAGCGATTGTTCCCCAAGCCGCTGAGCAATTCGTTCTGCAATTTTCGACATAGCCTCGAATGCCCATATCTGTTGCAGCAGAAAAGCATTGTCACGTGACATCGCATGGGCATGACAACATATGTGCATCGATATAAAAGAATACAATGTTTAAAATAATGGTTAGTACCTGCAGGGCGATGGAAAAACCATGAACTGTATAGCTGATCTCATTCTCCTTCTTTCTCTTAGCGTCACGAAATTTTCATGCCCAGCTACCCCAAAATCCCCTCAATAGACGAGTGTACCCAACTCTACTCCAAGGGTAGGAAAAAAATAAGTCCAAGTCGTCGACGATTGACAATGTCGACTCACATATACCCACATTATTATCCAGAGCATAGAATACTCCTTCGACAATGAGAGCAATCCCGACCTTGTACCAATCAGTCCGGGGCGTTGACGATCGAAGAAAGGTCTTCTCAAGTTGGGTGCATGAAATCGTGTCCATGGATTTGAAATATTTCTCCTTCAGTCTCCTCTTTTCCAAGACTCGAGTAAACTCATCGCTATCCGGAGGGAGACTACATCTTAATCCCATCACGACTGCGTACTCTTGTAGTCCAAACTAAGTAAAGTGGCCTTGCACATTGAACCACAATTCATTGACCTTATCAGTTCGTATGGATCTGAAGATGAGTTGTTGGATCAGTTGGTCGGAGAATTGAATATCTGCAACCAGAGGCATGAGTTACGGAAATCTTGGCGCTGCCGCTCATTAAAATGGTCCATGACACTTTGTACGTACTTGAGGTTGCTTCGCTGCGAAATGCAGGCTCGCAACCGTGCATTTTTCGGAACCTCGTCAAAATTCATCTCCTCTACGAGGTACAGTAAGAAAATGAAAAAAATGTCAAATCGTGATATGTGGTACATGATGATGCCAAGGTACAACAACAAATTACGATACACAATTTGACGAAATAATACGAATATCTTATAAAGAAATAAAACGAATATCAACAGTAGTACGAAAATCATAACACACGAAATAATATATTACAACTTCATGAGATGTGGACATGTTATGTGTCGAGAAAAACGATTATGAAATAATTTTATACCCGGAACTCTCATGTGTCGAGAAAAAATGAGAAGAACTTTTGGGTCACGACAGTTCATCTATCGAGATTCTCCCACCTACCGAGAATTACTGCGATGAACCATCGGGTCTCGACAATTCATATGTTGAGATTATCCCAACTATCAGAATTACTGCGGTGAACTGTCGGGAACTACAGTTCACGACGATGACATTTCTCTACTGAATTAACTGTCGGGAAATCTACAACTTACTTAAATAAAGAACATATATTCATCTCCCACTTAGGCTAATAGTGAACCGTCACATTAGATTAAAAAAGTCACTAAAATCTGGATTCAACATATGACAAAATTTCACTACTTAGGCTAATTGTGCCACATTTTGGAGTTTAGCACATGGCATCATAGGAAAAGCCATTTGCATTGCAATTATCTTAATAAAGTGAATCCACTAACATTATCTAGGCGTCATCAAATAAAACATATCAATTATATGTGACAAGCGTAGATTTTATAACTTGGGGAGACTCGGTCTATTACTCACAGTAGGTCTAAAAATGTCACAATAGAAGACTCAAAATATTTCTATATTCTCATTAAAATCCCTTAACACCGATACAGAAATACGTAGATGGAGCACAACAGATCAGAATGCAAGATCACCTATACTTGGAT
>CAIGRB010150358.1:8184-27161 GCA_903798255.1 Fraxinus quadrangulata
AAAAAAAAAAAAAAAAAAAAAAGAAACTAACATTATTGAAGATAATGTCGTCGACGGCTAGGTTATGTGGTGGTCTACGTTGGATTGACTATGAGGGTGTGTAGTCGTCTGGATCCCAACTGTATGAGAGTTTTTTTTCTTTTTCCTCTCCACTATTTGCATTTGCACAATATGTAGGATATTTTTGGCTTTTGCTCTTTAATTTCACAATTTTAACTTCTATTTTTTTATCAAATGCCCAATGAAAATATGGTCGGATCAACTAGCTATTTCCATGTATATCCCGTTTATTGAAATTAGTGGTGGCTTGGCATGGCTTGGCTCAGCCCATCTAACCATGAGCTCAGGTCGTCAAAGTGACGAGCCGAGCTCACAAGTCGAGCCGAGCCAAATTCAGTCCACGAGCTTGAGTTTTTTCTTTTCACTTTTTTGTTCATATTTTTTACGAGCCAATGAGTTGAGCTCGTGAACTTTAGGTGCCACGAACCGTTCGCGAGCTCAACAAGCATAGTCTTGCTCGGCTGGGGTATAGACTCGTTTCGAAACGAACTTGAGTTGTTCATTGATCGAGTTTTAACTAGCTGAATCGACGAGTTACTCG
The DNA here is from genome assembly GCA_903798255.1 of Fraxinus quadrangulata. Taxonomy (NCBI): domain Eukaryota; kingdom Viridiplantae; phylum Streptophyta; class Magnoliopsida; order Lamiales; family Oleaceae; genus Fraxinus; species Fraxinus quadrangulata. The sequence goes on from CAIGRB010150358.1 coordinate 8,786, forward strand.
ACCATTTTAGCACTCCTAATTGAAATGGACACATTCAGGGACTCTGAAAATGAAAAATAAATAAGTTAATTCGATTACATGAAGGTTACATAGTGAAAGATTTTGGACAAAAGATAAGACAGGTACATAATGGGGACCTTTACGGCTGTACGTGGCTGGACCCCGCCATGAAGTTTAATTAATTGAAAAATACGGATGGTCCTCAATAGGTAGGCTCAATCTATTAAGAGTTCCACATCTTCTGACACGCTCTTCTACGTTGTTGCGTGCTAATTCGCCTGGAGCATGGACCATTAACCACGTGATCACATGGCCAAGGCCTAACATTTTGTTTCAGTTTGTCTGTTCCATTTGATCGAATTAAGGGATAGAGTTAGGGTTGTACCTTGAACGTGAGCCAACATATGGGAAACTTCAAGTTAAAGTACATACCTTATTGTTGTCTTTAGGTTTGAGTCGAATGACGATAAATTTTTTTATATGCATAGGACAAGTTAGGGCAACTATTGTAGATTGGTTACGGTACACTCCTATGCTTTCTTATCATTCTGTTGAATCATATTCACATGATGCTCTAAAGAGACGGGCGAATCAATTGTGAATAGATAAATTGACTATATCATGGAGCCTTGTAGATGCGGTCAAATGAAGTCTTTACAATAGCATTCTGTCAAACAAGTACCGAGTCAATAATTTCATAAATCCCTTGTAAATTGATTTTAAAAAATGCAATTGAAGCAGAAAGTGATAAATGAGCACGGTTTGATAACATGCTTGATAAGTGCGAAGTACTACAAATAAACAATTAATCTTCTACAAATAGTGACATTTACCTTATGCGGCAATGCATGAGAGAGTACAAAAAGCACACTCCGTTTAATTATTTACTTACTGTTACGTCACGTCCTATGAGGTGAGTCATGTAACAATAAACTAAGTAAAGAGCAATTAATACTAAGATTTATTTTTAATTTGTGTGTGGTAGACTACTTGTTCTACACTTCAAAATAAATAAAAAGGATTCATTTGTCATTAATTAAGTTTATAACTGCTTTCGAACAAGTTAAAAAGTAGGATCATTTGCAAATCACCAATCTTTATGATTTCACTATTCGATTAAAGTTAGTGTTAATTTGAAATTTAATTAAATACTAATCATCGCAAGAGAGATCTTGGACTCCAAAATAAATAAAAAGGATTCATTTGTCATTAATTAAGTTCCATAACTGCTTTCCAACAAGTTAAAAAGTTAGAATTTAGAGTAGATAACCATTTGCAAATCACCAATCTTTATGATTTTGCTATTCGATTAAAGTTAGTGTTAATTTGAAATTTAATTGAATACAAATCATCTCGAGAGAGGTACTTGAACTCAAATTGACTTTATTATTTATCACGATACCATCCACTTATTAGATTTTAGCACAACACCCTCCAAGGTGATTGGGATTGGGCGAGGCAATTTGAGCACCGTCCGAAGTGATAACACCTCATTCGAAGTGGCTCTTTCAAGGTAAGATACCACATCTTACAACAGTATATTTTTGAGGTGGCTAGTATCTCATATGAAGGGAATCTTCTATATGGGTCACCTCGTTCAAACAATATTTCGTATGTAGATACTTTATAACTTGATAGATTTGACAGCCTGCAGCAAATATGTTCAGGCAAGTTTAAGGTTGCTTTTATAACATAGGTTGGCTAATTTTCGCCGATGATCAGGCGATCACATACCTATGACAACTAAGATTGGCACCTTTGAACATGACTAATGAGATGTTAAGATGATGTTATATGTTAGCATCCTGCGGACACTTCTTCTCTTTTGATATAAAAGGTCACACTTTATGTTCTTCCAAATATAATGTCATTCTTGTAATGAAACTTTTGAGTGCAGTTTTAAATATCTCATATTGCTCTTGATAATATTCTTCAACCCGACACTTTTTATTCTCGTCTATTGCGTCTCTCCCACACCTAAAATACTTTATTCACCGTTTGGCTTGAGCATTGAAGTGTTCATGATAGTCACACCGCCTACGGAACCATGGTCACAAGCACTCATGCTCGGAAGTTGTTATTGGGCCCATTTTTTCTCGGTTTCCCACATATGCATTGTGTTAACAATTTGATATCTCAAGCACCTCAGCATGTTGAGACAATGCATACACAAATACTTAGGGAAAATTAAGGAGTTTAATCAAGTCCAGAAATGTTAAAATAATGAAAAGAAATAAACTAGGAGATCCCATTTAGATTTGAATTGGTAGGCTTTCTACAAACATAGACTGATCTGAATGGACACGAAGCCAAATAGTTTGTGAGCACTGAGAAAAAAAGAAAGCGATGGTAAGGATTAAGGAAGCACAAAATTCTTTGCCAGTTAGTTTTTCAAGAATAAATAATAATTATTTGCAAGAAAAAGAAAATGCTTTTGAAACCCAATGGTCCAATGAAGCATTAGAAATGGAAAACATGTCTGATCAATTTACCTTAATTTCAATTCTCAATGTTAAGATTCCTTATTGGTACCGACTTTTTCACCTCTCTCTCTCTCTTCTTAATCTTTGGATCACATTTTTCTAAATTTTTTTTCTGCCGTTTCGTGCCATGAAATGAAGATAATCTTTTAGTTCTTTTGACCTATTACCGTATTACTTCTACTGTGCCTTTTCTCTTGGATCCACCACCTGTTTAAAGTTTGACTTCTCTCTATCTCTCTGTGTGTAGAAAAGTGGCTGCTTTTTTACTCTAATATGAGATAGAGTTCTCGATTATTTTCCACACACACACATACAAGAGAAATTGAATCATCATGGAACATTAGAATACGTGGTAGGAAGTTTGAGTACAATTTTATTTATTTTAGTATTTTTATTAAGTTCAAGAAGGATTCTGGACTTAAATTGGGATAATTGACACAAAACGTACTTATTATTTGTCTTCTTTGCGATAATCGTTCCTATTATTTCAATTTTGACATTTGTATCCTCAGATCAACTAATTCTTGTGCAAAATGTCACCTTGATGTAAAAACATCAGTCTACATAACCCTTAATATCATTTAATTTTTAACAATATAAAAACGAAAAAATAAAAAGGGCAATAAAATTTCAAAAATCATCGTCATATCATAGTTAAAATGTTATAAAATAGGATTTGTTACAACAATCAAAATTATATAACGTTAGTTACAAAGTAGCTATAGCCCATTCCCACAGAAAAAGAACAAAGTCATCCTAGAAAGTAGAAAAAGATGGGACAAAATAGGAGAACAAGATTTAGTATCGTGGTCAAACCAATTGAAAATAAACATGTTTCTGGTTAATTTAAATCTTGTTTTGGAGGGAACTAGGAATAATTGTGAGAGAAAGCAAGTTGAAAAAGAGGCAAAGAAATCAAAAGAAAAAGGCTGGCTTTAGTTTTACTTTATTGGTTCTTTCTTCTGTTATCTTTTTCCATGCACGTTAACGTAAAAAGAGAAAATTTTGAATAAAGTTTGGCAAAATATGCAATGCAAATGCAAATGCCTTGAATTCCAAAATGTACCATTAAAGTGTACAGCAAGGCCAGCATGATAATATTTCAAGGGGAATAGAACACAACACTTATGCTTAAAACTAGTTATAGGCCAAACAAGTTATTTGTACCCGTTTGACAAGACGTTCGAAAAGTTAAAAATTATTTCTAAAATTACGAAATTATTTTTGAACATGTTTGAATAATTTTTTGAAAGTACGTTGCCTGATTATAAGAACTTTTAAATAAAACTAACATAAAATAGTTTCCTCATAAAGCTCTTCTTCTATCTGTGTTATCTCCAATGCACTAGACAACATTTTGTTTGAGCCCCATTATCGAAAAAAGAACTCATTTTTAGCCACATTCTATTAATAAAATAATTTGCACATAAATTTACTTTTTTTAACTAAAAAAAAAAAAATGGGCTCAAACTAGGGCTAAATTTCTTTTTTATTTTTATTAATTTTATAGATGGAAAAGAAAGGGAATGTCAGTATAATAATTAGTTACGTAAACTAGCGCGATTGTAAACATCATTTCCGTGGTAAGTAGGTAACCAAATAGCAAGATCACATGCCTATATGGCTATACCCAAAAAGTTTTCAAACATGGATTAAAAAAATTAAATAAAAAAGATGTCACAACTATATTGATTTGTAGATATGTTATCCATCGGTGGGATCTAAAATACTGGTGAGATTGCTTATCGGTGGACAAGATATTTGTTGTGATTGACACAAGGATAATGCTATTTATATATAAAAATATTTCATTCGTCCCAAATTATAGTCATATTTTTTTATTTGAGAGTGTAGTTGATATATTAGTTTTCTAATATACCTCTATTTAATGTGCTTTATTATATAAATTACTCCATTATTCAATTGTAATTCAAAAAATAAATTAAAAACCAAAAAAAAAAAATAGTTTAATTACCTTGAACATTGCATCCATAATTTAATTATCTAAAATATTTATTACATTAATGTAGGGGTATATTAGGAAAATGATAGTAAAATTTATTGTTTAAACTACATTAACTAAATTTTCTTAATCTGTGTCAAAAAAGAAATAGAACTATCTTTATGGGACGAAGAGAGTAGTAAATAAGGGATTAGATAAAATAATATGAAGGAAAATATTAGATGAAAAAGTTATTTGTGTTTTAAACTGACAAATATTAGTAGAGTTCCATGTGATATTATGTAATTCCTTATGTAAACATTTATATACATATAGCAAGATCCCGATATAATGCGTAAAGTTTCTTTCTTAATTTTATGTAAAATATTAAGGTTCATATCGAATATCTCATCAATGAATGTAAATGATGTAAAATGTTAATAAAAATCTATTATGAAAAAAAAAATAGAAGAAAATTCACTGTAATATTTAGAACATTATTCTGTTACCAATGGCTCGGATCATTAGGAAGATTGAACAGAAAAAAGTGAATCCACTGCTATTTATCTAACAACCTTCGAATCATACTGCCAATACGCCGGTAACAAGCAACGAAAAATACACGTGTCAAGCTCTCAGTTTTTACGCCAAATGTTCTACTGTACCTTAACGGGAAAAATTCAAGGTAGATCTGTGTAACGGAGCCGTCAGGAATCCCGTTATTGGACCACGCCTAATAAGAAGTCTGCCCATTAGCATTTTCGTCATCATCATCACCCACTCGCTCTCTCATTCTTTCTCTCTCCAAAACTTTGTACATAAATAGTGCAGCAACAGCAGATAATTCCTAGAACCTCCACTTGCACACACAATTTGGATATCTGTACATACAGAATAAAGAGAATTCTCGCAGGTTTTCCATTGCAAAATCTGAGCATGTAGTAGAGAGGAAATTGAATAATATAGAATTTCAGTTTCGAGAAATTTGATTTTAGCAGGTATATGAGGAGGTGTAAGGGGATTGGAGAAACCGCGTTTGTGGAGGTGGCGGAGGAAGGCTTAAGGATGACCAGAGCTAGAACTAGCCTAGCGGCGGCAAAGGCTGCGGTTGTGGAGTCGACGGAGAGAAAGAGAAAAGTTCGCGGAGGAGAATTGGAGGTATCGAGGTCCGAAGTTGAGCTAAAATCTATGCGTGTTGCCACTGTGCCGGATAATTCAGCATCGCCGGCGACTTCTGAAAATCTATTATGCGCAAGCATTAGCTCCAATCATGTTTTAGCACCTTGCTGCTCGAGTAATGGATTGAGTGAGGCGGATAAAGAGAGTTTCAAATCCCTAGATCTGGAGGTATTCTGAAAGAATTTAAAATTTTCCATTAAAGTTACAGAAAATGGATTGAATTTTTGTCTCGGCTGCTTTAATTGTTATTTTAAGAAGGTTTGAATTTTGAATTTGTTTTCCAATACAGGACGAGAATGAAGCGAGTGCTGAGGAGGTTGCTACATCAACTGGTGATTTGGTGGATTGCGATGAGAGGTAAATAAATGTGATTCTTCTCTTCAATTCAAAATTTAAAATCTCCAGATAAATTGACCTCAACGGCTGTTTTATTTCCTCCGTTCAAAATTTCTCACACAACCTTTTCTCTCACGCTCTCTCTCTCTAGCTCTCTCACTTCCACTTATGAATATGAATACTTCTCCTTCTTCACAAAACAAAGTACAATTTTCTAGTTTCAGTAAAGAGAAGACTCCATCCTCCGAGTTACAGTCCGAGTCAGGCGAGCTGGAATCAACGGCGAGGCCACACGAGGTGAGTTCTCGCCGCTGCCCAGAGGCGGAGAAGATGCCATCTGAAGCGGAGCTTGAAGAATTCTTCGCAGCCGCAGAAAAGGACCTCCAGAAACAATTTGTTGACAAGTAATTTCTCTCTCCTCTCATACACGCACAGATGTACAAGCACCTATGGATTCTTACTGAACACGTTAACCATAATCCCATTTCTAATGAAAATGTACATCAATGAAGGTATAACTATGACATAGTGAAAGATGAGCCATTGGAAGGGCGCTATGAGTGGGTTCAACTTCAAGTAAAGCCATGAAGAAGATAGAAATTCTTTACAACTCAAAACGCATGAAGGTTATTACACTGGCTAACTATCTTCTCCACTGCTACAATTCTTATTTATGAGTGAAGTAAATTAATCAGTATTGGTGCGTTCCACTGGTTTAAATCTTAATCCATGTTTTCAATATTCTTCAATGTATAGCTAGTTCTCTCTTTCTTCCTAGTCTTGTTTGCATATATAATCTGCAAGTACTAAACTGTAGTCTGTAGAGAAGAAGCTTCTGCTGCAATAAAATAGAAATTCAATCCCTTTAAGGGAAAGCATTGAAGAACCAAAAGCTCTTTAGTTTTTAGTTCTATTTTTCATATATACCTGTCAATTGTCATTTCTCTGAAGCTTGTACAATACCAATCATATTTTCTGTACATCTTTAAAACCAAATTTAATTCTCTTCTCTTCTCTCCCCTTTTCTTTATTTATGATATTCAGAACCATAAATTATCATGTTCTGGTACTGGAATATGCTGAGGGTAGGAATTCGAAGTTGGAGTAAAAGTGTGAAAGGGGGAGTACAAAGCTACAAAGGAAAAGAGCTTGCCTTGTAAGCTACGGGCACGTGTCGTAGATTGGGAAAGCTGACCTGGTTCCATGTGGCTGTGTGTGAACTGGGCCTATTTCTTCGTTTCTTTAACCCTACTTTGGTTCAATACAAAGTACAACATTGCACTGAAATTATTACTTCCATCATGTTCTTTAAACACTAAAATATAGAATAATGCTATCCAGATGCCAATTTATGTGGATTGGGTGAAATTATAGCCATCTACGTGAGGGCAGGTGTGGTACCGGAACTGTTTCTTTTTTACAAAGGAGAGGAAATAAGAACTCGTGGTGTGTAGTAGCAGTCCTTGATTTTCCTTTAGTATATTGGTGCATGAATTTGAAAGGAAAGGCTAAAGGGGTGGTAGGCCAAGCCTTGAACCAGGAGTCGAATTTGATTATTAATGTTGACGTTGAAAGAGACTTCTTCATTAACTCTTGATCAAGATATATAACTACAACATTAATTTTTGAGTGAGATATAATTATTTTAAACATAATTATGATCAACCAGTTTTAAAATAAAAAGACAAGATTTTTGGCTAACTAAAATGAGTGTACTTCAAAAGAGATGATTGTGGTTATTTTACAAATTGTTAAATTATAAGAGTTTCAAAAATCATTGCTTTTATATTAAAGTTTGCTGTATAGCATCAATGAAGTGTGGAGCTCCACCCGCATTCTTGTTTCATGTTGTCTACTTTTGACTTAAAATGAGAGAAACTCCTTGTGACCATTTACGGACGATTGCACTTAGCTATTGTTCGGGTTTACTTTTGGTTGCTAAAATTATAAATGAGTAGTGAATAGATGATAGAAAAGTTTGACAGATTTTCTACACATGCATACTAAATAGTTAAACATTGACAGATGGTAAAAACAAAGAGAAAAACAGTCATACAGGTACTGTCAGCATATTCTGTACGGGGAAATTACTCTAAATTATAATACTTGTGGGTTATAAAAAATGTGTGGTTAAAAATAGTATTTGACTTAAAAAGTAACTTTTTAGCCCCTAACGAGGAAACCAAACAAAGGCTTACTAGTTGCTAGTTTAGCAATTGCATAATAGGCTAACTCTAACCTACTCTTTATATAAATCGAATGCTAAAAGACATAAAACTCTAGACACTGGGAGGACGAATATTATAGAGTTAAAAAATGTGATAAAAATACTAATTCATGGTGAAATTTAATCACGATATTCAATATAACTGTTGAAGCACGCATATATTTGTCAGTGGGGAATGTTTCTGGCATCTCTCTCTTAATCTTTTTAAGTGAACTCATAAAGCAAGATTAACTTATTGATACTAGTACTAATATAATATATTGGGGGTTTGTAAATGAAGGGAAGGGTTGTTTGTCACATGTGCGAGAGCAAGCAATAATGATTAGGAATCTTGTAACAGAAAGAGAGGGGAAAGGGAGTGGCACCAGATTTAAAGCATCTTACCCATTAATAATTGCTAATGCGACTATAGGCAGGCATCTTTCAAGATGTAATTATGCCAACTAATGCTAAATTGGAGAGATTTTGTCAGCATTACAATAAAATCAACCTTGTTACATGTATATCGTCGATAATTTACACCATTCTTTACAAAATTTACATTTGGTAAGATCTGATACCATCTTCCACAATAAACATAATTAAACCAGTCGTTAGTTTTTTACGACATATTCATCTGCGCACGAGGGTGTACAATTTTTCTGTACAAAAAGCTTTTCCCCAATAAAATTGCACTAAAGTTTGAGTATGTGAACCGGCTAAAACTCATGCTCTATTGGATAGGTTACGTATGTGTAGGGACCTGGGGATAAAGAATATTATGATGAAAACTGACTCGGAGGTCGTGGCTCATTGGGTGAAAAGAGGTACTTGTTCCTTATGGTGGCTTTGGAAATTTTGGGAAGATATTATGGATTTGATTTGTATACTTAATGCCCAGGTTCATCATGTGTTTCGAGAGGCAAATATGGCAACAGATTTTCTTGCAAAAGGGGCATGTGGAGGTTCTTCAACAAAGATATTATTTGGCGATAAAATCCAAACCCTTCTTAGAGGAATATTGTGTACTGACCGTTGGGAATTACCTCATTTTAGATGTTGAAGTGTCTTTTTGATGAATTTTTTTTATATATATATATTTTTTGTAATCACGGTGTTCCTCCGCCAGGCTTTTTCAATAAATTTCCATTAAAAAAAAAATTACAGTGAGATTATTATATAAAAAAAATCTAACAAAATTAAAATATCTACCCTACTTTTTGGCGTATAATCTAAATTTTTGAAACCAAATCGAGCCCCTTTATATGAATTCATATGCTTTATAACATGATGTTTTAGCGAGCTTTAACTTTACTTGGCTTTTCAATGGGTTTCATTTGCTGTTCTAATAACAATTGGTTATTAAAATATCATAAGAACCAACTCCTGCATAACTCTAATACACCTGATCCATCACAATAATGAGAAAACACATCATTATTGATCAACTCTACATTAATACCGTCCTTGTTCACGTGATAAAGCTAGAAATGTACTTAATTTAATCCAAAAATATGGACTAAAATACTTTTTTTTTAAGGCCAATAATGGTGACAAGCACGTGGGTAGGCGTGTGTGTAAAGTGAAAGGACATGCATTAATTAGCGAAAGGAAATGATTTGGGTCAATCTCAACGACGTGCTTAAAGTAATAAAAAATATTTGGGATCCCAATGAGGCTCTGAAATTAATAAAAAAGAAAAGTAAACACTTACTGGATTTCGTCATATCCATTTAGCGGCTAAAAACAGCATTTTGTGCAGTATTCTCTTTGGATCTGCTGATTAACCTCGTAAATGTGCATGCAATATGGTCCATTCCATTATATTTATATATTTGAAAGATTAAACATTTTTAAGGTCTGGTTGAGACTATGCGAATGTTTTGCACACACGGCGAATAGTATATAGTATTGATATTACATTTACCTTTATTTTCAAGTGTAAGGTTATGTTCACGATCTAAGACAATTTAAAATTTCATCTGCTAAAGGCGAATTCGGTAGGGAAGAATTTCAAAAGAATAATGTTTTGATTTGTAAATAATTATTATATATTGAAAGTATGATTGTTACACATAAATAACAATTCTTTTAGATCCCTAATTCATGGAATATCGTAATTACTATAATTAATATTCCCAAAGATAATGGAATAGCATCTCACGCACATTTCTAAAAAAAAAAAAAAAAAAAGAGAGAGAGAAAGAATTAATTTACTTTGCCAGAAAAAAAATGTCTAGTGCTAGAAAATGAGTTGGAGGGAAATGATTAGATGAAAAAATTGACCATATTTTAAATTGTCCAATAATAGTGTCACGTGGCATTATGTAAGTCACTATATAAGTCTTGATGTACATGTAGCAAAATTGAATAAAAATCATCCATGTTTTGTAATTGTACAATATTTTACAATTTATTCTTAGCGAAAATAACATCCACCCATGTTTTTCAATTTTCTACTTTGAAAATTAAGTTCAAAAATTGTTTATGCAAAAATCAAGTCATATTTATTTTTTAATATTAATATTATTAAATTAATTAACCTACCACCTCCACTCCATCCACTACCACAAACTCTAATTCTCGTTTCAAAAAAAAATTATCATGTTGTTTTTCCATTTCACCCTCGATCATCCGCTCTTCTGCACCTTTTGTCGATGATATGCGAAACAGCGATGCCCTCTTTATTCGCTCCTTCGTACCCCTGCCGGTGACATGCGCAGCAACGGTGCCCGTGCGCGTAGCAGTGGCGTCGCTACGTACGAAGTAGCGACGGTGCACACCCATCGTCGCTGCTAGTCTCTACTTCATGCACTGCTGCGATCTGTTTTCTGTCATCTGCATCCGAGTTTCTCTGTTTGCATTGGTACGACTTTCTTTTTCATTTCCTCTATTTTCTCTTTCATTTGTTTTGGTGTGGTGTTGATGGTTGTGGTGTGGTAGAGGTGAAGAAGATGTTGGATTTGATGAGGTGGTGATGATTGTTGATACAATTGATGGTAGTGGTGCACTCGTAGTTGTGGCAGCGAAAGGTGCAACATTCGGTTGGCTTTGATGGTGGATTGGGGGTTGGGGTGTAGGGGTGGGATAGAGTGTTGGTAATCTATTATTTGGAAATTATGATTAGTCATTTGGATAACTGTGATCAATAAATAATACATGATCTATAAAAATAGATAATTTGTGACCAATAAATAATATGTAACTTAAAAAATATGAGATTGTGATTGAGTGTGTAATCATGACTCACAATTTGTTTAAGTTATGACCAATTAATTAGATAATTTGTAATCATGAAATAAATTGTGATTATAAAATTTGTGATCGAAAAATAATACGTGACATTTTAATTTGACTATTTGTGATCAATAAATATATTGTGACCTATACAATTTGTGATTGGTGATTGAGAAATAATACGTGATCAATTCATTTAATAATTTGAGACTATCAAATAAATCGTGACCTATTTATTTATGATATATAACTGTGACATTTCTAAGTGTGACTAATAAGTAATTGTAACCATAATTGTATAACGTTGTGACCTTAATATATTTAATTAATTAAATTTAATTATGATATGATTTTTGAAACTTTTAAAGCATTTGTTAATTTTGAAATGGGAAAATTTCATATCTAAGAGTTTAACTATGATACATTTCAAAACTAAGAAATAAAGTTTAAAATTTCAAAAATGGGATATTATTGAATTTTATTTATGAAATAATTAATTAAAAAAGTTTTATATTAAGGTCACAAATTTATGCAATTTTGTTACAATTTATCGAATTAATTGATTACAAATTATTTCTAGATCATAAATAAAAAATTCTATAGGTCACAAATTAAAAATTTTATAGCTCACGGTTTATTTCCCTATCATAAATAAAAAAATTTATAGGTTACAAATTATTCATCGATCAAAAAATCAAATTTTTTATTGGTCACAACTGATTTATCGATCACAAATTATCAAATTAATTTGTCACAATTAACTTCTCGATCACAAATTAATAAATTGTGAGTCACAATTACATTTTTTACATATTATTTATTTGTCACAAATTAACCAATTATTGGTCACAAACACCCCCATCCCATCCCATTTACCCACGACGACCACACCACCGCCATGATGACCAGCACCGCCTCACAAGACTGTGCAAAATCAGGCCACCACAGAACCACTACACACCACATCAACTCAAAACCACCACCACAATAATCACAACACCACTCCCACACCAAACTTCGACACCATTATCGCTGCCAGATCGCGGCATCATCAAACACCCCAACACTAGATCGCGAGTACCTTGCGCACCACATATGACCACCACCAACACCAACACCTCCATTACCACCACCATCACAAAAAACACAAAACCACTACAAAAACAACATAAAACCACAAACAACCACAAATCCATCACAAAAGCAACCACCTCAAACCCATCGCAGCGTAGAGCTTGTCGTAGTACAGTACATCGACAACAAGAGATTATGCCATTGCGTGCGACTCTGAGCTCGTCGCTTCGCACAACGAGATCAGAGCACCGCGCATAGCGGTGACTAAGTCATCGCGCACAACGATGGGTGTTCACCACTCACATCGGCTATTTAGCTCGATGATTCGTCACCGCTCCCGCACCCGCCGGTGAGGAAGAAAAAATGAGTAGAAGAGAATGTAAAGAAAGTGAAAGAAGGAAGATAAACGCTTGTAAATTGTGAGTCACAATTACATTTTTTTATATATTATTTATTTTTCACAAATTAACCAATTATTTGTCACAAACACCCCCATCCTATCCCATCCCATCCCATCCTATCCCATCTACCCACGACCACCATACCACAACCATGACGACCACCACCGCCTCACAACTGTGCAACACTAGGCCACCATAGAACTACTACACACCACATCAACGCAAAACCACCACCACAATAATCACAACACCACCCCCACGCCAAACTCCGACACCATTATCACTGCCAGATCGCTGCATCACCAAACACCCCAACACCAAATCGCGAGTATCTTGTGAACTACATGTGACCACTACCACAAAAAACATAAAACCACCACAAACCACTACAAAAAGGGCATAAAACCACAAACAACCACAAATCCATTGCAAAAGCAACCACCACAAACCCATCGTAGCGTAGAGCTCGTCGTAGTGCTTCTCATCGACAACAAGAGCTTACGCCATTATGTGTGACTCTTTGAGCTCGTCGCTGATCAGAGCACCGCGCACAGCGACGACTAGGTCGCCGCACACAACAATGGGTTCACCGCTCACAGCAGCTATTCAGCTCGATGGATTCGCTGTCGCTCCGGCACTCGTTGATGAGGAAGAAAAAATGGGTAGAAGAGAATGTAAAGAAAGTGAAAGAAGGAAGAGAACCATCTGTGAAGGAGAAAAAAAATGGGTATAAGAAATAGTTGAGAGAGAATGTAAAGAAAGAGAAGAAAATGAAATGGGTTTGAAATTTAATTTTTTAATATTATTATTAATATTGAATTAATTTTTGTTAAACAAAATTTAAATCTAATTTTTAAAATGGTAATTTAAAAAATCTGGTTTCATATAATTTTCAATTTTCAAATTGTATTTTGTAACCACCTTAATTTTGTAGTGTTCCCAATTACATGCCCACTATAATGGCCATTCATGTAATTTTCTTTGAGTCTTAAAATTTGAGGCCCAATATTGATCTAAAAATTAGGTTTAAGGCCCAATTCTTTGAGGGTCTTCACCAAGCCTGACTCAAGATTGGTCCTAAATACTAGAGGCACTATTTATGGCCCTATTCTTTGAGGGTCATCACCAACTCTGACCCAAGAGCGATCCTAAAAACATGAGGGGAGGCATCGTGAATTTTATAACTTTTCAACCACACGTTTCATTAACTTTACTAAAATTTACTAAAAATCAAATTTTAATCTCCACAGGACATGATATAGTTAACACTTTGTGTCTCCAAATCATTAGTTACACAACTACACAAATATTGTCAATTAGTAATATCTCAAAATTGTTACTAAAATATGTTTTTTCCCCCCAGAAAATTTGTGTTCTGGCGATGATAAGATCAGCGGGGAGTCCGTGCTGGGTGCTGCTAGTGCTGGAAGTTGGGAAGCTGAAGCTAGATACACATGTGGTGGTTCGAGTGGGCTTAGGGGTGATTGGAGTTAGGGCGATGGTGCGAGATTGTGAAGGAAGATGCTAGCCGCTATTTCTTGGAGAATTTTCTCAACCAATAAAAAAAAATCATTGTCATATAAGTTTGACTCAAAAAGAAAGTTAAAAATACTCGAAAACAAACCCCGTAACTCTAAGCTGCAATCTTTCAACCGACTGTAGAATTAGTTACGGTATTCTTCTTCTGCTGGCGTTACTTGGAAATCGCGAAAATTTGGATACGTCAAGTTATTGAATAATTTGATGGCCGGAAGGAAGGTTGTGAAGATGCCAGCCATGAAAGTCTTTCTTTTCTCACCAGAAACAGAAAACAGATAGTGGAGTCTGGCCACCATTTGAATACCCATTTGCACTTTGTCAGATTATTTTTGTTTTTCTGAATCTTGGTCTTCTGCACTGCTTCCTCTCTTTCATTCACAGGAACCAGCTGTCATGTTGACTACTGTTTCTAATTTCCTCATGTTGACTACTGTTTCTAATTTCCCAAGATTATTTTATTTATTAACTCCCTTTTTTCATCTAGTTTTCACTCAAATTGCAGATTCTATGGATCTGAAAAAAAATTAAAAAAAAAAAAAAAACCTCGTTTTCCATTGAGAATGTGTTGTTCGAAATACTAGACAAGTCAGGACAGCAGAATATTGTATAAAAAAAACAAGTTAAAATATTCTTTATACGGTTGTTTTCAATTTCATTTAGTACTACTTCCCGAAAATGTCGTGAGCGAACCAATTAACGAACCGCACCAACACATGAAAATGAGTTCTTCAACCTCAAATAAAACAATTTTTGTACAGAGAAGCTAAAATGTGAACTGATAAACACTTCTACCTGATTCAAACAAAAAACTAATTTATCAAATAACAGAGAAAAATAGGAAGCAAAAGTTAAATCCATGCTTAACTAATACAATTAGATTTTCTCACAAAATTCTTCACCCAAACCTCATCTAAAACAGAAGTCATCCCAATTTTCCTAAGTACCGAAAAATAGTCTGATACCGCTAAAGATCAAATACAATACAATACAATACAATACAATACAGTCACACTCCAGTTCCAGCTACTTGTCCTCCCTCACATCATCATTCAACGGAATCCTGCAAAAAAATGAATAATATCAAGTAAAGAATGATGGAGCAACAAAAACTTGTTCAGTAAAATAGACTAAACAGTACGAAACATGGTCTTAATGTTTAATGTGTTGGAAATATCGAAGAGGAGAAGAAGGAGATGAAACTTGAACAAGATAAAAATGACGAAATGAGGTAAAAAAACGTATACGATACACTGTCCTAAAAATGATATTTGCCTCCTCTAGTATGCTTTTAGGATTTCCGACAAATAGTTTAGAGGACTGATAAACCTCAAAAAAAAAAAAAAAAGGGCACAAAAGCAAAAATGATTCTTTCTAGTCGAACTTGTTAAAAACTTGAAGAATGTTTGAATATATATTAGAATGTGAAAAATCAATTGTAGAAATGAATGATAGAATCTTATGTTGTTTTCTTATATTTGGAATTGGAAATCTATCACCTATTTATATATTTCTAATATTATACCACGAAGAAACTCCAAACACAGTGAAAAATTGAGAACTTTCCATCAAAAGGCACCAGGAATTCAAACAAAAAATCAGCCCAACATTGTCTTCAAATTTCATCATTAATTCATTCATTTTTCAATCCAAATGTTGAACAACAAATGATTATAATAATTATATAACATAATGAGATTGAATACATACCTCCGAACTTTTGCTGCATTGAGTATCCTCATGATGAAAGCCAGTCCTTTTTTCTACATACCCTTCACTCTTATCTGCAGATTTCTTGGACCCAGTGTGAGTTTTTCTTAGCCCTAAAAAACCCTTTTTCCATCTGTTAAAATTCTTGGGAGGCCTCAATGAAAAACCCACACCTTCTTCATCTTCTTCATTTTGCAACTCATCTCTCAGAGTAGTAGTCTTCTGGCTTGAACTTTCCTTAAATGGCAAGAGCCTGCCCTTAAAGAAAAGCTCATCAGCACTCATCATTGAATAGTTTGACACAGAAAACTCAAAATCTGAGGACACAGGTGCTCTAATCTGCCGCTGAGAATGGCTATGGCTACTGCTGGATTCAACGAAGTCATTTGAGAAGGAAATTCTGGGGCTCATAGGAGGAGCCCCGCCAAGGCCTTTGTGTTCAGAATTTTGGTTGTACATATCTAAACATGCCATGGACGTATGGAACTGGCAAGAAAAATGCTAAAATATGGTGGGTATTGGGATACCCCCAAAAAATTGAATTTTCTCTCTCAATAATAAATCTCACAAGGGACCCTCTACCCTGTTCCCAGTGCAGCAGGTGTTTGTATTTATATCAGATAAACAAGATTGGGGGGTGGGGTGGCGGGGAGAACTTTTTGATGTACTATTTTATTTAATATTATAACGGTCCATCCAATGCTCAAGATTCGTAGAACTCTTTGACCGGTCCAAGATTCTAACTGCAAAGGAAAATAACCAGCTTCAAAAACCTACTCGACAACCATGTTTGATATACAAAATACTGAAGGAAACTGTATGTGGTTTATCTGATCATAAAATCGAACCAGACATATAATGGACAAAATATGAGCTTCTTATCGAAAGCTACCATAAAAAATTTCAAGGAGCACTTACGCATTAAAGAGAAAAAATATGTAAGTTACGCTAGTAAGTATGAAATGAGTCAAACACCAGCTTCATGTAACCTACAATGGGTTGAAAACATGGAAGATGACGGAAGTTTTACCAAAATTTCATGTCAATCACTAAATGTCGATTTGGTCAAAAATTTTGTTCAATTGGATCAACAACTAAAAGTTTTTCAATGATTTAGCGTATGTTTGGCAAGTGTTTATTAATAGATATTATTTGTGAATTTTACAATATAGGTGGATAAAATGTGACCAAGATGTGATTGGCTTTGGCATGAGATGGTAATTTGGCATAGAGTGATGGATGTGATAACCAAATCTTAAATAGAATCGGGACCTTGGTCGTGGTCTTTTGTGGGTTTGTGGGAATGAAGCCAATTTGTCATCTCACTCGGTCTTTGTGCTCTGTGTTGGACATTTCTGCATCTTTGGACTTTCTTGCTACACATCCAAACTAGAAATATTCCAATGCTGACTCTTTTGGAGATAATTTCCAGATTTTTTCAACCTGAATTATCTTCTGTGACAAGACCCCCTCCCCACAAAATATAATCACACTTTAATTCCTAGCATTGACGTATATTTTTGTTTCCAAAATAACCTTCTACTTTCTGTGTGAAAACACTATTTCATAGTTGATACAAAAAATTGAGGAAAAACTGGGCAAAGATGAAATGGTTTATTTTTACGGGTAATTAGCACATAACGTCCTTACTTTTCACTGTTACCTTTAATTGAGGAAAATGTATTTACCTTTAATTTTTGACATTTCACCCTTATTTTCACATTTCATTACGTAAAATGTCATTTTCATTCATTTTCTCAATTAAAATTTGTGAAATGACGAATATACTTTCTATTTAAATAAAACGAAAAGACAAAAATGAACTAATTGTAATCATATTCTCTGTTTTAAAAAAAGGGGCAAATGAGTCACAGGTAAACTATTAAAGGGTAATTAACACATAATGCCCCTATATTTGATTATTATCGTGAAAAATGTTCATACTTTTTTTTAGCATTTTCACCCTTAATTATATATTTAATTACGCAAACAGTCATTTTTATCCATTTTCATCCAATTTTTTTATTAAAAAACTATGAAATGATGAATGTACCCTCATATTTAAATAAAACAAGCTAAAAAACTCATTGAAACCAGTCTCAATTTTTTTTTTTATAAAATGCAAACAAGTCTCAAATAAATTATTAAAAATTAGAAGTTAAATTTTTTTTTAAAAAAAATAAAGTGCAAACGATTCTCAAATAAATTATTAAAAAATTTAAAATTAAAAAAAAATATTTTCTTCAATTTTCTTTCTTTCTTTTTTTTTTTT
>CAIGRB010150358.1:27780-60601 GCA_903798255.1 Fraxinus quadrangulata
ATATATTATTATTTTTTTTTCCAACATGGATTATGACAAATTTATCAAGGAATGCCAGAGGTGTTTGATCACCAATCTCGAACTCTATATTCATAATTTCATTTTGGGACTGTAAAAAATACGAGAATTATTCTTGTAATAGGGGCGGGAGGGACGACCGTTCTTGCAACATTTTTGAATTGAATTTGTTGAAAGGGATGGTAAAAAGAAATGGATGTGAAGTAACCAGATTTTCAGGTTGCAGTAACAGTTTCTATTGCTGGCAAAGAAAGCAACGGAGCATAGCTTCATTTTGAATTGTATTATTAGGACATTTGATGCAGTGGAACGGTTTTACTCCTATTCAATGAGCTGCCCGTACTGACAGATCCAGGTGGGATCACGTGACTTCCATTTTTCTTCCAATCACAATATTCCCTATTCTAAATTTTAAAAATGGAAAATTGTAGTGGAGGTATCAAATATTTCATTTAACGACAAATTGGATTCAAATATTTTATTTGTGCCACTGTAAGTACCAAACCTTTAAAAAATTAGCAACTCAAATCCAAAATGACGGTTTCCATCTGTTTGACCCCAAGAAACCGTTATCTCCAAATAACACAAGGGCATTTTGTACATAGCACACTTCCCCTTATAAATCAAAAATTAAATAAACAAAAAACAAAATCACAACCCCCTCACCCAAACCAAAACCACTCTACCTAATCCTGGAGTATAGCATCTCATATCGACATCATGGAGTTGAAGTCTAAGGAAGAAAAGCTAAAGGTAGAGAAGAAGTCAGAGGAGACTTAATAATAGACTTAAATACTGTTATTTCTGTTATACAGTTAATATTTTCTGTGTAGTATAAATATTAGAAGACTTTCAGAATTTTACTTCAAGTAATTCATTTGATCAATTCAAATAACACAAACTCTCGGTTTCTCTCAATTCCTTTCCAAGTTTTCCAATTTCCATACTCTGTTTATCAAGTTCTCAACATGGTACCAAATTGAAAACCATACTTGCTTCCACGCTTTTTCCTCTTTCTAATCTTGCAATCTACATTGCAATCCGCTCGGGAATTTTCTTGAGAATCTTAAAACCCTATCAATTCATTTCTTGCATTTTATTGGTAAAATGACAGAAGCGAACCTTATCAATTCTTCAGAATCTGCTCGCCCCTCTAGGGATTCTCCTGTAAATCCTTCAGATGATTCGTCTAGCCCATATTATCTCCATCCTAGTGATAATCCGGGTTCTCTTTTGGTCTCAAAAGTATTTGTAGGAGACAACTACATCGCCTGGAGCCGCTCGATCACAATTACTCCGACTGTCAAGAATAAGGTAGCCTTTAATGATGGTTCAATTTATGCTCCTCCTGTTAATCAGTGCATACTCCATACTGCTTGGCTCGGTGCCAATAATTTAATACTTTATTGGCTTATGAATTCTATTTCTAAAGATATTAGAAACAGCTTGCTTTATGTTGCATCTGCTGTAGATCTCTGGAATGAATTAAAAACAAGATATTTGAGAAGCGATGGCTCAAGGGTTTTTCATCTTGAAAAATCTTTAAGTTGTATAAATCAGGGTTCATCATTAATTACAGAGTATTTCAGTGCTTTTAAGACTCTTTGGGATGAATATGTCAGCTATAGGCCTTTCCCAACTTGTACATATGGCAAGATGGCTTCTTACACGTGTGATTTGTTCAGTTTCTTACTCCTTCGACAGCAGTCAGATTATGTGTTAAAGTTTCTTGTAGGCCTTAATGATTCATATGCTTCTGTAAGAAGTCAATTGTTGCTTACTGTTCCATTGTCTAGCATGCTAAAGTCATTTCTTTGTTGCTTCAAGAAGAGAGTTGGAGGCAATGGACGAATTTTACTAGTACTGAAACACATGCTTTGTTAGCAAAGCAGCATACTCAACCCAATCATATTACTCAGTCCAAGTTCTCCAAAGACAAGTCAAAGAAATCCTCACTACATTGGCTCATTGTGGCTAAAATGGCCATACAATTGATAAATGCTTTCAATTGCATGGTTATCCCCTGAGATGGACTGGACCTAAGGGAAAAAGAAATCATCCCTCTGTACATGCAACCATTTCAACTGAAGAGGTCTACATTCAAAATAGTAATGAGAATCAAAGGTTTAGTATAACTGCTGAAGAATTCAATAAGCTCCTAGCACTTGCCAATTCAAATTCATCTACTCAAAACACGGGTATATCCACAGTAGTAAATCTAGCCACTACCTCTCAGTTTTCTGGTAACCCTTTAAATCAATGTAATCCTGCTTCTACCAAGTTACATTTAAATTTTCTTGGATCTTAGATACTGGTGCAACAGATCATATGGTCTGTTCACCTCTGTTATATTCTTTTACTCTTAAACTAGTTATAAATTTCATTAATCTTCTCAATGGACAAATTGTTCCAGCATTATCTGCTGGAACGATAAGTCTCTACAACAAATTACTTTTAAGTAATGTCTTGTGTGTTCCTAGTTTTTCATTCAATCTATTATCTGTTTCCAAACTAACCAAAGAATCTAATATTTGTCTATCCTTTTTTTAGTTCTTATTGTCTTTTACAGGACCACTCAATGAAGAAGACGATTGGGATTGCCTTTGAGAAACAAGGACTTTATCACATATCTTAAGCTTCTTCGAAAGCTAATTCCTGCCAGCAATATCAATTTAATTCTACACCAGTTTTTGCATCAGCTTCTACTCAAAACCAGCCAAACCTTTGGCACTATAGACTAGGTCATGTCTCGAATTCTAGAATACATTTTCTTAGAAAAATAAACAATTCAATAACATTTGATTGTACAAATATTTGTGAAATCTGTCCACTAGCAAAGCAGAAAAAGCATTCTTTTCCTGTATCACATAATGTTTCTAATAAAAAGTTTGATTTGATTCATTGTAACATATGGGGATCTTTTTTCTACCATTTCATATTCTGTTTTTAAATTCTTCCTAATTATAGTAGATGATTTTACAAGATGCACTTGGGTGTATATGCGTAAAAATAAATTTGAGGTCTCTTTTTTGCTGCTAAACTTTTGTAAAATGGTAACAACTCACTTCTGTCAAAACCATAAGAATAGACAATGGTTCAACATTTATTCTTGCAAAATTTTGCACTGAAAATGAGATTTTACATCAAAAGAGTTGTGTAGAAACCCCACAACAAAATGGGGTTATTGAAAGAAAACGTCAACACTTATTAAACTCGGCTAGATCTTTGATGTTTCAAGCAAATTT
This sequence comes from Fraxinus quadrangulata, assembly GCA_903798255.1. Lineage (NCBI taxonomy): Eukaryota > Viridiplantae > Streptophyta > Magnoliopsida > Lamiales > Oleaceae > Fraxinus > Fraxinus quadrangulata. The sequence continues at coordinate 31,044 of CAIGRB010150358.1, forward strand.
ACCTTTAATTTTTTGGAGCGATTTTGTGTTGACTGCAGCACATATTATAAATCGAATTCCAACTCCTCTTCTTCAAAATAAAACACCTTTTGAAATGCTATTTCACAAACCACCAAATCTCTCTCATTTAAAGGTTTTTGGATGTTTATGCTTTGCATCTACAATTACTAGTCACGGACAAAAGTTCGATCCAAGAGCAACTAAATGTCTATTTTTAGGATATCCATCCATTGTCAAAGGTTACAAACTCATGGATTTAAACACAAATAGAATCATTATTTTTAGAAATGTTGTCTTTCATGAAACTAAATTTCCATTCAAAATCCTTCCTATTAATTTTGAAATACCTGATATTCTGTTTCCTCCTACAGAATTTCCACATAAAGCCTCTCATATAGATAATCCTATCTCTTCTGATCAAAGCACTTCCTCACAGAATTCTAGTGAATCAGATCCCTCAGATCTCTCTCATATTGACAGTGACCATCTAATTGATTTAGCAGATTCCATCCATATTGATTCACACATCAGAAAATCAACTAGAATTAAACAACTAACAAAATTTTTGCAGGATTATTATTGTGGTACTCTCTCATTGTTTCCTTATGCAAACAACGCATCTACTTCCATTGGTTGTTCTTCTAACACCGGTAATCTCTATCCTATATCATCTTTTATTTCTGTCAGTAGACTTTCAGCACCACACAAGGCCTTTTCAGCTTCCATTTCTATTACCAAAGGATCCAAAACATATATACAAGCTGCAAAAATACATGAATGGCAAGTTGGTATGAGAAATGAAATAAATGCTTTAGAGTTAAACAAAACCTGGGAACTTGTTACTCTCCCTAAAAATAAACATACCATAGGTTGTAAATGGGTTTTTCGAGTGAAATACAAGGCTAATGAAACTATAGAAAGACATAAAGCAAGACTAGTAGCTAAAGGCTACACCCAACAAGAAGGATTAGACTTCTTTGATACTTTTTCTCCAATGACAAAAATTACTTCAATTCGGTTGTTGTTAGCTGTTGTTGCCATTAGGGGTTGGTATATTCACCAATTATATGTAAATAATACTTTTTTACACGGTGAATTGCATGAAGAAGTTTACATGGAAGTGCTCCTCCTTGGTTTGGAAGTTAAACAAACCAATATGGTTCGTAAGCTATTAAAGAGTCTCTATGGTCTAAAGCAGGCCTCTCGGCAATGGTTTGCAAAACTTTCCCAAGCTCTTCTTGATTATGGCTTCACTCAAGGCAATTCTGATTGCTTCCTTTTCATTAAGAAAAAATGACACTTCTTTTATAGCACTACTAGTATATGTAGATGATGTTTTATTAGCTAGTGATAGTCTAATTGAGATTCAACAATTCAAGACTTTTCTGCATGATAAATTCACAATCAAAGACTTGGGACAGCTTAAATACTTCCTAGGATTGAAAGTAGCCAGATGAAAGTCTGGAATTTCTATTTGTAAAAGAAAATATGCTTTGGACATACTAGAGGATATATGCCTTTTATGTTCCAAACCAGCTGTATTTCCAATGGAATCTAATCTTAAACTTAGTGCAGATGATTCCTATCTTTATGAGGATATCTCAAGTTACAGAAGGTTAACTGGCAGATTACTATATTTGACAATTACAAGGCCCGACTTAGCCTATTCTGTTCAGGTTCTTAGCCAGTTCCTTACTAAACATGTAGTGGCCCATCATCAAGCTGCAATACGTGTGCTTAGATACTTAAATACAACACCAGGTCAGGGGTTATTCTTCTGTTCATCCTTAGATTTGAAGTTGAAAGCCTTTTCTGATGGTGATTGGGCAGGTTGCTTAGACACCGAGGGAAGTGCTACAGGTTATGAAATTTTTCTTGGAGACTCATTAATCTCATGGAAATCAAAGAAACAAGCCACAGTTAGCTGATCATCTGCAGAAGCAGAATATAGGGCTCTTGCAGCCACCACATGTGAAATCCAGTGGTTACTCTATGCTCTTCAAGATCTCAGTGCTGATCATTCATAGCCAATCATGCTTTACACTGATAGCAATTCAGCTCTATCCATTGCAACCAACCCAGTACAGCATGAGAGGACTAAACATATTCAAATAGATTGCCATATTGTTAGGGAAAAACTACAGCAAAATGTTATCAAGCTTTTTCACTCTCTCTCAAGATTACAACTAGCAGATATATTTACAAAGCCTCTCGGATCACTGCATTTCCATCATAATTTGCGCAAGATGAGCATTATAAATATACATGCTCATCTTGAGGAGGGGGGGGGGGGGTCTTGGAGTATAGCCTTTCATATTGACAACATGGAGTTGAAGTCTAAGGAAGAAAAGCTAAATGCAGAGAAGAAGTTAGAGCTGGCTTAATAAAAGACTCAAATAGAGGTATCGGGGGAGCAAATTTTATGCCTATTGAAACCCATGACTGTTAATAACCCTCGAGGGTTGCCTTTGTTGGAGGGTGGCGAAGGGTTGAAGATGGAGGCAAGTTGGTGAAGGTGCATTCAGAGAGCGTGATGTCTACCTATTGGATATCCGAAATGTGGTCGGCACTTCTCCAAGAATTCTAGTTAGGTGCCTGCACAGGGTTTAATCATCTTGAAGGTGTAAATGTCAAGATTGGGTCATTGCAAATGTTCGTAGAGAACAATAGTTGTGATTATGTGGATCTTACTGCTTTTCCAGCTCACTTGAGGACATAATTGCAGTCTTGGATATGAGGATGGCCAATGTAGATAGGCGTGCTGGTAATATATTGGTGGGCAAAGGTGAAGATGGCAAGACTATGCTAATCCCAATTGGTCATGGCTACTGTTTATGTGAGAGCGCTAGTCTTCTTTCTAGTCTTGCACATTTTCTTCTTTTCATGCTGGATTTGGAGAATCTTTGCTACCAATTAAAGGAAACCAAAACACGAAAGTTGAGAATGTTGGACATTCCATCAGAGCCCCCCAAAAATTCCATGGAAGAAAATTATTTTCAGTTTGTAAGTTTGGGCAATTGTAGTTGGGTATTTGTGTATATGTGAGTGTAGAAGTTGGTTTTGATAGAAGTGAACTGAGTTTTTCCCATGCGCGAGGGAGATGCTGGTTTTGATGTGGTGGTGTTGGGTCTAGTGGTGGCAGAGGGTCGAGCCAACTTTAGCTCGTGGGTCGAGCTGAGCTTTAGCTCGTCAGCTCGCCCAATTTTTTTTTTTATTTAAAGAAGATAAGCTTTTTATAAAAAAAAACCCCCTATTTTGGATGGCTCGGCTAGTGGGTGCTCGTATAAAAACTGGCATGCTCTCGTGGCTCATTTTTTATGAGTCGCTTGGCTCGATTGTCACCTCTAGTTGGGCCCGACTTTAAAGTGATGGTGTCAACAGTTGGGTGGGGAGGGAGTTTTGTTTTTTTTTTTTTTTTTNTGTGATTTTGATTTTGTTTTTGTTTTTCTAATTTAATGGGAGAAATGTGTTATGTCCAAAATGGTTGGTTTATTTGGGTAAAATTATTAAATTTTTAATTTTTGCGGTCAAATTGTCGAAAATCTTCATTTTAGAGTTGATCTGTGAATTTTTTAAAGATTTGATACCTACGGTAACACAAATGAAAAATTAAATCAAATCTACTACTAAATGAAAAATTTGGTACCAAAGCTGCAATTCTCCATTTTAAAAAAGGGATAATTACAGCAAAAGTTCCAAACTTTTGAAACATTAGAAGACTTTCTCCAAACTTTTGATTTGTTACAACCATCATCCATAACATTTTCAATTGTTGCGGATGAAACCCTTTTGGACAATTTTCATCAATAATTTCGTCGATTGACCAAAAATTTTACTTTGACCACATTTTTAATATTTTATAAAGTGGCAGAAGAGTGAATTTTTATTTATCACATTAAATAAAAATAAAAATGCACAGGCCGGTTGAGTGAAAATGTATATCAAACTAACCCAGATGTTAATTTGGTAAGAAAACGGCAACAACAATTGGAAAAACTTGAAGAGTTAGTAAAGAACCTCACTCAACTTGTTTCACGATTCAAGGCCAGATTTTCTGAGATCCCAAAATAATTTGAGAAGTTTCCTTTTTTGTCAACTAATGATGGGAAAAGAGAAGTTGAGAAATTTAAAGAAGGGTTAAATAGGAAAGGGAAGGTGGCATCAGGAGCGGGGTCGAGGGTGGTATGAGTGACGAAGTATAGTACATTTTGGTTGGAGAGGTTTCATTTTGGGGAAGTGCTTGGTGTACATTATGGACGCCATAACGGTGTCCATAATGTACACCAAGATTAATCCTTCATTTTGTGTCCATCGTGAAACTGGGGTCGTGTCCTAGTTGTATTAATGTTTTGCCTTTTACGGATTTTGAAGGTTTGAGTAAGTATGTTGCAGTGGGGGATGATAAGGGTAAGATGGAGATGTTTTCGTGGAGTTTGATCATTTGTCTGAGGTGGAGATGGTGGTGGTCGGTGTGAATTTTAGGTTTGAGGTGGGGGTGTGTGATGGTTGAGAAGAAGAAGACACTGTTGTGTATGTGTGTATGTTTTTTTTAATTTAATTATTTAATGTGATAAATGAAAAATTACCTTTTTGCCCCTTTCAAAATAATAAAAATGTGGTCAAAGTTAATTTTTTGGTCAACTAAAAAATTATTGATGAAAATTATCCAAAATGGCATCACTTGCAATAATTGGAAAGGTTAGGGGTGACAGCTGCAACAAATCAAATGTTTGAAAAAAGTCTGTTAATATTTCAAAGATTTGGAACTTTTGATGCGATTATCCCTAAAAATAATAACAATCATTTTGGCTCTAACCCTCAAGTGCCTCCAATTAAGGAAGGGTGTTGTGTTGATAGGAGTAGTAAGCTCTTGTTTGGTTTTATTATTTTCGAAATATATTTGTCTCTTTTATTTTCAATAACATATTTTTCAATAAAATAATATTACGCATAACTTTAAATTTCTCTCTTATTCTTTAACCATACATTTTTCATTAAATTACTATTTTAAAATGTATTTTTGACAAGAAATTGAGCTCAAACACGCTCTAAATGGACGAGTCTTTTTTCTCCTTGCCTTACGAATGGGTCAAGCAAACTTGGCTAGCATTCGAAGCGAGTTGTAGACGCGAGCCGAACAACAATTTATTTGCGGTTGATTTGTGAGCGGCTCGTCTTTTTGACTCGTAAACCGAGCTCATTTTCGGCTTGTGAGCTGCGCTTGGCCAGCATAGTTAAATAGCCTGCATGGCTATTTTTTTTTGGGGGGCTGTGCATGCAGCGTTGATTGATGGTCCTTGTATGTACCATCAATTCAGATTCAATTCGAATTTATAAATATAGTGTTTTGAAAATAATTTTCAAAGTACATCAATTAATGGATAATGGAAAAAGTGAATAGAACAATTAAAAGAGGCATATCAGAATGTTTGTCTATCATTTTCTCTCTAGTTGATTCCAAAATAGAGTTATGCTACGTGCGCCTAACAAATTACATAATTTGATCGAATTGACAAATGACGATCCACTATTGGTAGCGCCTTATGCTACGTGTATCTAACAAATTACATAATTTTTGACCGAATTGATAAGTGACGACCCACTATTGGAGGGCGTATAGATTTGTCCTTCAAAATATATTCGGGGTGTGTTTGAGTCACACTATTTTGGAAGAATGTATTTTGAAATAGTAGATTGATGAAAAATGTGTGGTTGAAAAAGAAGTATTGATGTGATGAAAAATATTATTTCATTGAAAAATAAGTAAAAAATTAGAATAAAAAAATAATATGACGCAAACATGAACTGAAAAGTTAGAACATGAGCACAAAATTTTACAAGATATTGTTTTTCACCATAAATATGTTTGAGATTTTTATATTTTTTTTGGAAAAGATAATAATGAAAGTTATTGAATGTGCTAATGTGTGTAAAAATTACTTCTTTTTTTGTGTCCACATCACTAGAATGAAATTTTGAAAATCGAGTAAGGTAAATATATTTATCCTAAAAGATTTTATTTATTGATAAACAAACCTTTTAAGCTTATCAATACATGCTCTAGCAAACAAAATACGTACTAAAAACATAATAATATTAAAAAGCCATAAAAAGTAAAAACAAGCTCTTTTCAATAATATTGCTTATTTTACTTGGCAAATTTAGTTAGAGAGTTTGACATCCATTGTTTTTTCAGCAAAATCCAGCAAATTCTCAATTTCCTCATCGTCAATAAACCCATCCTGATTGATGTCTGCTTCATTCATGCCACGACCGCTCTTCCGTCTGCTGAACCATGCACCAGAGCTCCGAATAGCATTTCGGAGCTCCGTTTTGCTGATTCGACCATCTCCGTCAGCGTCGAATGTTTTGAGCCATTTTTTGAACTCCTCCGTCGTCATCTGGCGCTTGCCGGTGCTTGGGATACTACGAGCTCTGTCAGTACAGATTATTGTCATTTTTGCTCTCTCTGTGTTTGATGAATCAAGTTTGGTCCGGAGGTGGATTGTTTAAATACACGAATATGGTAATGTTAAATTGGAAGAGGAATATATCCTATTATCTTCGAAAATTGCAACGTTAATCCTTCACTTATTATTTTTCTTACAACTTCCCTTCATCTACTTTTGAATCATAGTTGGTACTCCATTCTTTCATTTTGCCAGTTAAAATGTTAATTTTTCAGGCTCAAATTCAAACAATAATTAAGAAAAAGAAAAGTTATAATCGTCTTTTTAATAAAATATTGGCATTTCAATTTCAAAGGCTAAACACTACAATTTTTATTACTTGCGTTATATTTTATATTTTAATTGTACTTAAAGTCTTCAATCATTACTCATTATAATACTTATTCTACAATTTTTTTCATAAAATTCTTATTTTCAACTTACCATTAATTAGCGCATCTCATTCTTGACAACGATTTATGATAAAAATATTCTATTTGCATGCTTTGGAATGATGGAAAAATACTTTTGACTTCATTTTGCATTTTTTTTAATGTGATGGAGGTAAGTTGTTTTTAAGCCATCCAACATAATTTTATTGAACTTTTATATTCATTGCTTATCTTAATTTTAAAATACGATGTGCAAAACATACTTCCTTGTAATGGATATTTGGGCCATCATCAGTGACAATACGTGTTACTTTATAGAAGGTTAACGATAAAAATATGACAAAAAATTAGAAAATAAGCAAAAAATAAGAATATTTACCTTAATTAAAATATTACATAATCAATAATAAAAATATATGGTGTGATTATAGTGACCCAAACATAATTTTTGTACTAATAGAAGGACAATAGGAAAAAGATAAGACGAGAAAGAGGGTGTCAAAAGAACAAATTGAAGATGTAGTTACAATAAAATAAATAAGTTGGGGGCTAATAGTTCAATTTCCCATATTAGATTCTTTCTTATCCACCAAATGCCATGCCCAAATTGGAATCAAATGGATATGGCTTCTGAATTCAAGATTCTCGAATCCACTTAGTTTAATGGATATGGCTCAGAAAAACTGCATAAATCTCATAATAATTTAAAATTGAGATTTTTGTACGAAATTATTCACCTATCATCTTGAAAAGGGGGGATTCGGCCTAATCCAAACAATACTGATGCGTGGAAGTGGAAGTGGAAGTGGAAGTGGAAGAATTTACTTAGTTGGAGAATGGAGATTGGATGGAGCAGTTGAGTGATGTAATATTCATTTGTGGGTGGAGCAGTTTGGTGATGTACTATTCATGGAGGAAGGCTCTCTTGGAGCACAGCTTGGTGATGTAATATTCATGGAGGAAGGCTCCCTTGGGGCCAGGAGTATAAAGAGTGCACGGACCCTGGTCAACTTGGGCATATACCGCGGTTTACCTCCGCCCATTGCTGAGGGGCCGGTGATGGGTGGTCCAGGACATAGATCGGCGTAAGCTGGAATACCTGGATATAAAAAAAAAAAAAAAAAAAAATTTGATAAAAGTCGTTAGTATCATAAAATGTGTAATTAAAATTAATTGTTCAATTTGACTTCGACTTTTATCAACTTTTTAGCTATACTATACATGGTTCATTGCAGATGCTGGGTGTCACGACTCACTGAGTCCATAAATTAAGCAAAAATTTTGTTCCATCGACTCAGAGACACTACAGTGTACAAATGGACCTATATTTTTCCTTCCCAGTAATAGAAAGCTGTATGGAAAATTATCATATCCTTCGTTTTGGGTAAGGCATGAAGATTGAAGAAGCGCTATACCAGTCTGTTCAAATGCTTACCATCGCCCATCCGAGCAAGTTATAAGCGCGCTCAAGGCCAATATTTCCATTAAGGGCTCGTTTGGCATAACTTTTATTTTTTATAGAGGAGTTTTTGAAAGAAATGAAAACTAATTTTTAAAATTGCTTTCTGAAATGCCTAGAAATACAAATATAAGCGATCAATCACACGAATCTAAAATTAAAGAAAGTAAAACTTGCAGAAAATTAAAGATTGAACAAAATGAATTTTTCGATTGAAGCCCCCCAAGAGGTTTAGTGACATTTTTAACACCTAGTCACATGTTGAGCATCCATATAAAATAGATAATACTCGATTGCACTATAAAGCCAAAAACCACCGTCAAGAAACAAGATTGTTCAATATTACACAAAACAAGTCAAACGAAGACACTATTCACCAAGAACTCTCAAAATTAATCAACCCTAGTCTGAAAAACACACTGAAAGTTCTTTCAAAAACTTTCTAGATACATCAATCAGATCCCAAGTATAACTCTAGGATTACAAGATTTCAGTGCCTTAAATGAGGTATTAGATCTGCTTATGTTGGACAATCATCCTCAAACATGATCATTTACTAGGACACTGGGAACCAACAAAGCCTGAAAGTTAAATATATTTCTGATTTAATTTATTAAACACGGAACAATATGGTGCTTAACGTCAGCACACCCAAAAAAAGTGCTCAAAATTCAACAATTCTCGTTGTCATAAATCTTCAAACTCAACTGTTGCTGGGCGTAATTCGCCAACATCTCGATCTCCTTCGCATTATCGATATGCCCTGTATGATCAGAATCTACGGCCTTCATTCCCCGGCGAGCCTTCCACCAGCCGAACCACACGTGGAGGCTCCGTAGGGCCTCTTGCAGCTCTTCACGGCTAATACGACCATCTTTGTCCGCGTCGAAGCTGCGGAGCCAGGCTTTGAATTCATCCACTGTCATCTCTTTGTTGGGCTTTAAAACCTGTATACAGCATATAATAGCCATCTTCGTTGATCAAGAAATTGTTCTGTTTCATATCAGCATAAAGGTTTTTATATGTTGATAATGAATTCCCAAAAAGTTGCAGTGGTGAAAGAATCTGGGAGCAAGTAGCAAATGAAGACAACGCAACTACACGTGCTCTTTTGATTGGAATATTTTGCTTTTGAATTCTGTTTTGGTATGCCATTAAGCTATAAGATTAAATTAATTAGTGATTGGGGTTTATTTCATGTTTAAATGGTGCTATATTCTTGATAATGAATATTGTCTATCAGGTATTATCTGTCCTACTGTACCTTTAGTATACTAGTTATATGCCTACAACTGTCGTGCGTCAAAAATGAAAATATACCAACTCACTCACGAAAGTATAGATTTTATTAACATTGTTTAATCGGTTATGGTCAACTTTGTACGTCTAATGTAAATTTTGTAAAGATTTTTTATAATTTAGACAATAAATTTTAATAACAATGAATTGTACAAGTTAATAACAAATAAAATACGAAAAATAAGAGATAAGAAAGTCCTCTCTCAGAGAATCATGATAACCGTTGTCCTAAAATTGTGGGGTATTCCCTTCGTACACATACTTTCGACATTGCACGACTTCAAGTAAAATCCTTATAACTCACAGTCTTCTTTTGTGGGTACAACTACGGAGTGAAAAAGAACGATTCTTATATCGAGCCCACATAACTATTGAAATATAGTATGAAATGTATAGAGAGATCGCTCTTGCATTTGCACAAATCCATAGAAATTGTCGACTTATTTTCTAGTGCATTTCTTAAACATAGGCTATGTTCTACACCAGTCATGAGATCGAGAGTTTATGCTTCATATACGTAGAACTTTCTAAATCATTGCTTCAAATTTTAACTCAAAAGTACCCAATTCTATTTGTTATAAATCTTGATATCAAGGAAACCGGCAGCTTATGCAGATGTACTATCTTTTCAAATTCTGCTACAGGTGGCGAAGTATTAAGATTAGAATCATGCTTAGTGTACAATGTTGATTTACAACATTGTTTGACAAAATGTCACGTGCCATATTGTCATTGAATAGTTTAAAAAAGAACTCGTCTTTTCTACTAACAATTTTTTGCTACCTACAATTAATAGATCTGTTTATGTTATCACTTATGAATTAAACTACTTGTATACTCTTCATGAGATTGACATTTCAAGATGTTTCAAAATCAGTATCATTGATTGTTTAAAGTGTTGCTAAAATCAGTATATAAAAAATTGTCACCTTATAACAATGTCAACTCGATGTCAAATTTGATGTACATGTGGCAAAACTGTTCACTTATATAGTAATTCCAAGGTAAAAAAAGTGCTCAAAATATGGGAAAGAACGAGCTTCTCGGAATTGATTGGAAAGTATATTACAAATTATATTTTTTTGCAAAGTCTAGGCGAAACCTTTACATTATTACATACGAGGAATGGAAAATTTATGCATTATAATATTCCCTCAACACGCCTAAAATCTGAGCAGATACTTCTTGTCCAAACAACCTTGGAAAGCTCGAACCTAGATCAACCTCAATGGTCTTATTCTTAATTATTTGATCCCTCTTTGCCAAATAAGCCCTCTCAGTTTCTCCCACTTGTTTCTCCACAGAAGCACACTTATCCAACCAGAATTGCACTATCTCCTTGGCAATAGGACTGATATGTTCTTGAATCATTTCCTCAATGCTTTTTTCACCATCTCCAGTGTCGATGCCAACTAGTATAGCTGTTGGAGAAAGAACAGAGCGGATATATAAAGATGGTGAGAAGTAAGGTCTGACCTCAGGTAGCCTCTGAAGGCATTGTCTGTACGTGTCCAACTGAGTGTCTTCATAGTAAGTTTTAAGGTAGTCGAGATTTAGGATGAGGTCCTTGCGTGGCGTTAAATCGAGAATCAGCACAAAAGACGTCCTGCTGCTCTGGATAAATTCCATCAGGAAGTGTGGTGCATCAGTTGAGGGTTTCAAATAGGACGAGAGGCTCGTTATGTTCAAGGCTTCACCTGATGGCAACTTGCAGTGAATCCAGGCTCCTAGTATGAAATCAATCTGGTAAATTCAAAGGAGATATAATTATCAATGCTAACATTCTGGAAAAGTAAGGAATCGCACAACCAGGAAACAAACTTCAACAGACAAGAATATGAAAACATGGACAGAGACCAGAAATCACTGGCACTACAAGTGTGATTACAATAAAGGCTCTGTGATATCTAATTAGAAGAAACTCCCCACCAAGTGATCCAATGTAATAGGAAAAACTTAACAGGAACCAAGAATGTGGAAACACCCAATTAGGATTTGAAATAGAGCACTTGATGGTAGGCAATCGGGTCCCATATTTATTTGGGGGGTCATGAAGCTTGAATAGGTACTCATTCCGCCCTGGAATATACCTCCCAACAGCCGATGCTCACCCTTACTCTTGAACAAAGATGGTTAACAAAAAGGCCACATTTTGTTGGAGAAGTGTAGGACATGTCTAGAATTATGACACTTCTTATTTTTGGATAGTTTTAGGAGTATTAGACATTTGGTCTTCCTACGAGGCTAAGAGTGTGCATGCTTATCATTTTTGAGAAGGCAAAACCCAGTTTTTTTAATTATTTGTCCGGATAAAAATGTGAGCATCCAGTATCTAATTTTGTATAGAAGGAATCACGGAAACAGTATAGACACATCAATTGTTCACTGGTGTGATTGCTGAGCTTTCCAATCGCTTCATCATTTGTGATTGGGTTATGACTACATTTTCTTTTCTTTTTCGTTAATAGGGTGGACCATATCATAAAATACGTCATATATCAGAAAATGTTGTTGATGTAAAATGGTTAATCAAAATGGATATCTGAGTAAAAAACGGTGCAGAGACACAACAAGTGTTTTATTTAGACTATGGTGAATTCCTTTAACCAAGATTGGAGCCAAGCATTTTCCTTACTCATTGTAGTTCATTTACCAAACTTCAGCTTTTGCATAGGCTGAGAACCAGGTCATAGAGCAGACGAGTGAGTCAATCCACGTCAAACCACACAACTAAGAAAATAGGATGCATTAAAAAGCTCAGAGAGCATCAAGCTACAGGTTGAATAGTTTAGTCTTTGCATGTAAATATAAGTAAGGCTATACCAAGGCTCTTTCTGAAGCTCTCTCTAATTTTCACACATTCATTTGTTTTCTTAAAACCAAAAAACTTCAAAGAGAAGAATGGCAGACAACACCTTAAGACACAGGTCTTGATAGGGGCATATGCTTAAACTTTCCACATAACTCACATAATCCTTACCATTTTAGTGTCAATTAGCATGACAATTTAGAAATAATGGGGATACAATGGACGTATTTTCTCGTTTAGGAACAATGATTTATGCTCTAAACGATTTCTGGTCAGGATCAAGAATTTATGCTTATACTCTTACAGAACTTTCTCAATCATTGCTTCAAACTTGAACTCAAGTACTCCAATTCTATAAGTCATAATTTGTGATTCCAAGTAAAAGGACAATATGCGAATCAACTATCTTGTCAAATTCGACTAATTCAGCCACTGTGGGGAAAATAATAAGATAACCATGTCTGAATTATTAAATGTTATCTATAAGTTAAAACATAAGATGCCCGTATCCCGAATAGAAAAAATTGTTTGATCCTATCATCACAATTAGTTCATGAAGCGGATGACAATCTTGGCTATAGGTAAATTATTCATCTAAAATATATTTTCCACAATAAACTACATATCCAATACTAAACCAACTAAAAACATAATGAAAAAAAAAAAAGGGATACGATACCTGGGAGGAGGAAACACCAGATCTGAGGTGGAGAGAAGCATGTGCACTACCATTGGGATTTTCAAAATACTGTACATCGGGTGGGAGAGTACAGGGTTGTAAGGAATCTCCAATTCGGGTCTCCATAGAAGATATTAGCTCCAGCATCAAGTTTCGATGTGGGGCCGACACATATGGAAACTCCATGAATTTTTTTCTGAGTGCACCAGAATCCATGGAAGTTGATGCAGATGAAGAGCAGGAAATTTGTGTTCTTGAAAGTGCAACGCGAGAAGAAAATGGAAATACTGGGAGAGTTGAGTGTGCAAATTGGGTGGAGGAAACAGCCATGGGAGGATGCAATTTTCTTTTTCATTGCTTGTTTGAGATATTTTTAGGTAGATGCCATGCCACAAAATGATGTGGGTTCGACAAGACACAGCCTAGATTAAATCCAAAACTACATCAATCAAAACTAATCAAAGCCAGTTTCGAACTTCTTGAAATATTAAAAATAAATCTAAACAGGCTCTTAATATGATCGAAATATTACGTTTTTCCTAATTTATTCCTACATTAAATAATGATAGTTCATATTCGTTGGTAACAATGAACATTAAATATAGACATATTTGAAAATTAAGAAATTAACTATACTTTCAACAGGGAAAGTGATATATAATTTAAGTCAAATTAAAAAGGAAAGCAAAACTATCTTTATAGGATGAAAGTAGTAAGCTTCGCTAGACTGTCTTCTGCTTTTTTTCGGTCGTTTCGGTACGAAAGAAAATTTAATTACAAATTGTAGAAAGCTTGAAATATAATTGAAAAAACTTGATCATTGATTGCTTGAAAGTTAGAAATTACAATTGTCGAAAGCAGTAAATTACAATGACTAGTGTATGGGGCGAACACTAGAAAACGTGAAAGATTATTTGAAAGACTAATATTCCCTATAATAGCATTCGGAACAAAAATTTAAGTGATAGGAGTAGACGTTTAAATGACGAAAAATAATACTAAACGTTTACTAATATCAGATCTATTTTACAATTAAAATAACTATTACAATGTAATGAAAAATTACAACTCAAATTAGACTAATATTTACAATGTGAGGTCGAAGTTGGGCAAACTACGGCTGCAATTGGGTTAAAGGTTTAAGCAAAGTTGCGGCCCTTAACATTCTCCCCCATTTATTTTGGCAATGTCCTCGGAACCATAAATGAATGATATGCTTCACTTAATGGTTTGAAGGCTCCAAGGTCTTTTCCTCTTTTCCAAGTATTTTCTTCGCTATTGTATCAACTCCATTTGACCAAGTACTCTTGATAATAATTCCTAGAAGCTCGAGTAGAAAGGTCTTTTTCTCTTTCCCAAGTATTCTCATCGCTGCTACATCCGCTCCATTTGACCAAGTACTCTTGATGATATTTCCTAGAAATTAGAGTAGTTCGATGGTCAAGAATCTCTTTAGCAACCTTCTTTTCGACTCTTTTCAATTCAAATACAGGTCGCTTTGGCTCATTTTTGGATGCGTCCTCCTTGTCGGCAAAATATGGCTTTAATATACAAACATAAAGGATCTTATGGATTTTGCACCATGAAAGGTGTGTAACTTTATATGCGACTCTTTCTGATCCTCTTCACGATGAATAATAGTCCAATATATTCTGGCATCAATCTTGAATCTTTCTCTCTTTGTCGGTTTATAACAGTTTTCATCGGGACGTTTCACCATTATCAGATCTCCAACATTAAATTCAAAGAGATGGCACTTTAGATTGGCGGATTTTTTGTACCGTTTTTGAGCTTTCTCGGGATAACTCTGAGCAATTTCAATGTTTCGTATCCACTCTTGGGATAAGCTTTTTGCTGGAGAGGACTTGGTACTTTGCTTGATATCCACAGTATGAGGGAGTAACGATTGCTGGCCAGTGACAATCTCAAAATGACTCTTATCAGTGGAAGAGCTCTTTTGGGCATTGAAACACGTCTGAACAGCATTCAAAAGTTTTATTTGGGACATACGGTAGGGAACCATTGTAGAAGGTTTGGTACCCGGAATAAGTTCAATCTCATGATCGATTGCCCTTCTTGGTGGCAATTTCTTTGTTAATCATCCGGCATGATGTCTTCAAATTCCTCAATAAACCTTCTCACAGGTTTTGGAATAGGACCAGTCGCCTTTTCGATCTCCTCTAATCGAAGAGTGCACAAAAATGAGGGTTAAGTGCTCTTGAAACTATTACCAAATTGCATGGTCAAGATACTCTTCTTACCTATCTTCCTAGCTTGGATAGCGATGATGCACAATTTACTACCCATCAACATTAATGAATTGGAATATGGCACCACTGCTCTCTTAGTGTCCCGAAGAAATTCTAATCCCAAAATTAGCTGGATATCATCCATCTGAACTGCAAACAAGTTTGTCCTTCCCTCGAAGGGACCCGCTTTGAGCAACACAAATTCCGCTATTCCAGCCATTGGTTGAGCAGCGGAGTTGATTGTTTGACCTTTCCGCCACATTTCTCTAGAACAAGTCTGAGTCGCTGCACTTCGGAACTTACAAGGTAGTTGTGGGTAGCATCGGAATCTATCATAACCCTTATTGGCTTTCCATTCATCTTCACATCAATGTACATTAGGCATTTTGCCCTACAAATGTGAGCATTCGATGCTTCCATCTTTGGTTCTTTCAAAGGAACATCATCCCTTTTTGTAGCTTTGTGCTATAGGGTATTGCACCAGTGTGAGAATGCGTCAACTATATCCTCATCCTCTTCGGAGTCAGTTTCACCATGACAGCTAGCTTGTGGGGTATCTTGCTTTGAACTCATTCCGCCACTTGTTAGTTGACAATATGAATTCACCATCTATTTTTTAGGACACTTTGCCCCCCGGTGGGGTCATTTGCATAGAAAACATCGCAATTTAGGAGTGGCATCAGATCTGCCCTCCATTGCTTTTCATCTATTCCAGTTTCTACTGCTGCCATCATTATAGTTTACTCAACAACTATTATGATAGTTTCCCTGCGAGTTACTCTAACGGGTGCTTTGATAGGCTCCTCCCTTATTTTGAGAGTAACACTTTTCCCCATTTGAGTTCGAGTTGGGTCTATAAAGTCTGTTTCCACCTCCCATAGATTGACCATTCCCCGAAGGTCGATCTTTTCTTTCTTTCGATTGATAGTCACTTAAGCACTCAGCAGCTCCCATAGCTGTGCTCAAATCAGTGACCTTCTGTCTCTAAAGTTTCGTACATATCCACGATTTTAACCCTTCCATGAAGGTGAAGAGCTTATTTTTTTCTGACATATCTCGACTATTCAGCATACTCCCTAATGGAGCTTGTATATTTCAGTTCTCGTAGTTCCTGTCGTGCCTGATATTCCACATTTTCTGGAAAAAAAACTGAGTTCTGATAGCTTCCTTGAGGAGATCCCAAGAATCTATTCTGACCCTGTTGCCCTGAATATCAGCATACTTTGTCCACCACCACAGCTTTGCATCTCCACCAAGATACATGGTAGCTGTTGTAATCTTTCTTGCTTCGTCTACTATCGAAACCGCAAGAAAGTATTGTTTAATGTCAAACAAGAAGTTCTCAACTTATTTTGCATCGCGTGCCCCTCCGTAGGTATACAGTTCCGAAATTCTGAGTCTGGGAGTATACTCTTGCGCGGGGACTTGACCGTTGCCAACTGTATATTGGAGTACTCGTAATTGAGCTCTCAACTCTTCCATTTCATCATGTCGATCAAGTATGATCGCAACAACATTAGTCATTGCAGTGCACGCGTTTCGACTTTCATCCAGCTGGATGTGTAATTCACGAATTTCATTTTCTGCCACCTCGATCTTCTCATCGAGGCATAGGGATGACAGTGAGGCAGGTTCGGGACGGGGCACCCCCGACCTACCCCGCCCCGCAGAGACAATCTCCCATCCCGCCCCTTGCCCCGCCCCACATTAGAAGGACGGGGCGGGGCGCGGGCGGGGTGGAGATTTGCCCCGTTTACCGCCCCGTTTATTTTTTTTTTATTTTTTTGTATTATTTTTTGTAATTATTTTTAATTTTTTAATTTTTTTTCTTTTGCACAGGACAAGTTCGGGGATGCCCCGCAACTCGCGGCGGGGCGAAGCCCCATGTCCAGCCACCCAGTCGGAGGGGGTTTTTTTGCCCCATTCGAGGCGGAGCGGGGTAAATTGTCATTCCTATCGAGGCCCTCTATGGCATAGCACAACCTAGTATTTGTCATCTCAAGCACATCCATACATTATTTTGTATTCCTCTTTTGAGAATCTACCACCTTCGTGGTATTCGATTCAATTGGACCCATAGCTTTCTTATCGAGGGTCTTGAGCTGCAGCTCGGATACCAACTTTCACGGGATACCTTTGTTCTTAGCACAGAAAGGGTTGTCGTGCGGCAGTAATCTGCTCCGGTAGACTAATTTCTGCCTTTTTTCGATCGTTTCGAGACGAAATAAAATTTGACTACAAAGTGTAGAAAATTTGAAACACAATTGACAAAAACTTGATCATTGATTATTTAAAAGTTATAAGTTACAATTGTTGAAAGCAGTAAATTACAATGACTAGTGTAGGAAGTGAACACTAGAAAGAGTGAAAGATTATTTGAAAGACTAATATCACATATAATAGCATTCGGAACAAAAATCTAAGTGATAGAAGTAGACGTTTAAATGACGAAAAATAATACTAAACGTTTACTAATATCAGATTTGTTTTATAATTGAAATATTTATTACAATGGAATGAAAAATTACAACTCAAACTAGACTAATATTTAAAATGTGCGATCGAAATTGGGCAAACTACGACTGTGATTGGGTCAAGGGGCTTAAGCAAAACTGCGGCTCTTGACACCACGTGTTGGTCCCCAATTTTAAAATTTAGTTTTTTTAAACTAATTTTTAAGCACATATTATATGAGAATATTAATATTTCAATCACACGCTTCATCAACTTTTATTAAAATTTACTAAAACAATTAGATTTTTAGCTAACCAATAGGAGCTAAGACATTTCCAAGAGACTTTATTTATAAAAAGCATCGTATGCATAATAGAGAACATTTTTAAATTTAAGAAGTAAATTTTTTATGCACTCCAACAAGTTCTCTATTTTGCAATGTTAATAAAATTGAACAAGACAAGTTGGTTCAATCTGAAAACTCGAGAACCAATCTGAAATCCGATTCTATCTTATGCACGAACGAAAGACCCAAAACCAGTTTAATCGGTTATGCCGATTTTTTGAAGTGGTAATTACATAAAACCAGGTGTTTAAAAATTGATTTTTAAAAATTAGGTCAAAATTTTATTTATTCAAAAATCGGGTATTATATTAAAACCCTAATTCATAACCTAATTTTTCTCACTCCCTTTCCCTCTCACGGCCGCGCCTCCTTCTCCCTCCTTCCCCTCCCCTTCTCTCCTTCGTCTTTCATGCATTTCACGACAGCAGCGTCGGCGCGACGCTGCTCTGAACGACAGCAGCGTCAGCTCCTCCTCCTCTTCCCCTTATTTTTCTCCTCCCTCTTTCCCCTCCCCTTCTTTCCCCTTCTCTCCCTCGTCTCCTTCGTCTCTCACTCCATTACCCAAATGTAGTTCACGACAACGTCGACGCTGCCATTCGCTCGAGGAGGTGGATCTGGGGCTGATTATGTCGCTGCAAGAAAGGTCCACCGATTTTTGCGGTGATGGCAGTGCGATGGGGCTAGGTAGGATGGCAGTGGTGGTTGTTGGCAGTGGTGATTTTGGTGGCTGTGGATGTGATTTTGGTAGGACGGCGATGGTGGTTGTTGGCTGCTGTGGATGTGATTTTGTAGTGAAAATGGTGATTTTGTTGGTGAGGAGGAGGAGGAGGAGATGGTGTGTTGTTAATGTTGGTGGTGGTTAGTGGCGACGGCAGTGGTGGAAGTGATAGTGTCAGTGGTCTGTGACCAAGTATTTAACTGTGACCTAAAAATTTGACAATATGTGACCGAAAAATAATCTGTGACCAGCAAATTTGAAAATATGTGATCAATAAAATTAATTGTGACCTATAAATTTTTGATCTGTAACCTCGAAATAATTTGTGACCAATTAATTTGACAATATGTGACCAATAAATAAATAGTGACTTATAATTATGTATATGTGACCATTAATTATATAATTATGAATTTATTGTATTTAAATAATAAATATTTTTAATTAATTAGTTAAATACTTGATTTTTATAACTTTTAAACTTGAAATCTGATTTTTGTATTGATGAAACTTAAAACCCGATCCATGAATTTTTCCTGTTTTAGAATGTTAAATTTTCAAGTTTTAGAGGTTTCAACTCTCGGCCCACTAAAGTACAAGGCCCAAAAAGTTATTCTTCCATTACTTGGTCCACCTCTGATAGAATGAATTCCCCATGGTTTTCTCACGTGAATTCGACGTGGGATAAAGTGTAAAGTTATATACCAATGAAAAGCACACTTACTGATACGTCTTTGGCTATAGACAATCCAATTTTTTTAATTTTTCTAGTCATCGATGTTTGTTCTTCTCTCCTCCCTCATCCTCTCACTTTTGATTAATTATTTTATTGAGTTAATTAACTATTTTTTTTATCTTATTTTAATTAATAAAAAATTAGAAAGTTATTCAAATGTTTCAATTAACAATATTATAAAAAATTAGAAAGTTCTTTTTATGCTATTACCTATTATTGTTTACTGTTTACTGTTTAAACATATTTATTTATCTTTTTTAGCTATTCGGTTCGATCCTGGGTTGAATCCGATTTCACCTTTTAACCCTTGACCATTTCACTTTTCTGGGTCAATGCACAGGTTGGTTTTAAAACATTGTTATTTTGACTCTTTATTTTATTTTTTTTCAATAAATATTTATTGATTTCTCCTCAAGTCTAATTTAACATAATATTTTTATATGTTAATAGTCAATCAATTCAAATATGTTTTAAATAATTTAAATTGTAAAGTAATGAAATTTGTAATTTATTTAATACAATCATTGTAAATTAAGAATAAATTTGACTCTAAATTTCGAGATTCAAATCTACTTTTATTTTAAAAGGTTAAAATAAAGAGTTTTTTCAAACTTGTTAAATTTAGAGAATCAAACCTACTTTTATTTTAAAAAGTTAAAATAGAGAGTTTTTCAAATATATTTTAAAATATTGACTCTCTAAAATGAAGAGTATTTTATATTTAGATAATCTTTTAGAGATATTCTAAATTAATGAAAGCCTTTAATAAATGAAATCGTTACACAAAGAAGGAAACTTTTTAGAACACCACGAGAAAATGTTTGAATTTCGAGCTGACATAAAATATATAGAATTGTATTTATATAATATAACACCAAAATCAATCTTTAACAGCCTTACATATCACAATGACACTAAAAATGAGGACACTAATATAGTGAAATATAAAATCATTACAATTATTTATGAAATTGCAAAACCCTAAGTTTTTGGTTTACAAGTGCAAAATCTTACATAGTATACGAAGATATTATATAGAAAAGTTGGGAAACCCATTTGCTTTTGATCTTCCAACTCATAAACAAGCCGGCTAAACTGCACTAAAAATTATTAATTCTAACTACATTATGATGACGACATTACAACCACCCAACCTAAAGGTTTCATAGTCTCTCTATGTATCTTCAATCTCCATGTGACCATATTGAGTGCCATATGAGTATCAAGCTATAGACGATCAACTATAGACCTTGCTATTCTCCCCGGACGACGACGCAGAAATCTTCATCCAAGACACACTATCCTCCACTGTTTTTTTCATTTCCTTTTTATGTATTTCAGAGAAATCAGGATTCAAGTCACGACTCCTTTTTTTCTTCATCATTACTCCAAATAATTTCATACACTCTACATTTTCGTCATTATCATTATCGAGATTTCCACCACCCACGTCTTTGTTGCATGGACCCGCCTCATCGATAATAGAGGCACTACCATTCATGATCTGGTTGATTTGCTCCGGCGCCACCTTTACACACTGAGTTAAGTAGGTAATGAGTTCGTCGCATTGTTTCTTTGTTTGTGCCAGCTCTGAACATAGCACATTATTGTCTTTCTTCAATTTCTCATTTTCACCCGATAGGTCTGCAAGTTGTGCTGATGTTTGTGTTCCTAATGACCCTGGATTTTTGGAGTCAGGAGATGAGGTCGAACTCGAGCCAAGGTCATCCCCAGAGTTCTCCGGCAAGGTTGGACTATCAGTAGCCACATGCTTTAACCCTGATGGATTTTGTGAAGGCACCGTTTTCCGACGACGGATTTCAATTAAAAGTTCCTTCTGACCACGCTTAAAGTTTTCATTGGCGAATTCCCATTTGTCTGGAACGATCTTTCGAAAGCCCTGAGGAACAAGAGAATATGCGCGACTATTTTAACTCATAATTTCTAGAAACGAGTCTCGCCCTATCCTAAATATTTAGGTAAGCAACCAATTCATAACTAATTATTGCATTAGCTTAACATCTTAAATAAGTTTTTGTTTAATTTTATCTCAAAAATCCATCCAAATGCAATATGTACCAACAAGATAAAGGAAGTAAATCATTTATACGATGTTCTATTTGATATCGTAGTAGCTATAGACAAGTATTCACGAAAAGAAACAAACTAATTGACTAAACCTGGGATTTGGTAAATATTCCAAGTATTTTGTATTGTCTGGAACAGTACCCTCGTGCTGATGGGTCAATGGGACCTAACCCTACCACTAACCAATATTTATTTGACTTTAGTTGCAAATGTTAGGACTAAAAGCGCATGAAATTGACTGCCACCACATATATTTCTACTATTCAAAATTAAACTGTCCCCTTGACAATAATTAAAATGAAATTACTTTTTTCTCAAGCTCGTTTTCAACAATATATTTTTATAATAAAATATTTTACACATAAATTCAAATTTTTTCTACTTTTTAATTATGCATTCTCCAAAAAAATCACTATTTCTACTTTTTAACCTTTTTAATGATTGTCAAAATAGGGGCTGTAGTAAATTAATTTAGAAACTCCGAACGAGAAAATAATCAAAATATACTTTCGAGCCGTCAAATAAAAAAAATGGAAAAATCTAAAGTTGAATGTTATTTTTGGCTCACCACTAAATAAATATTGATGCAGACATCAAAACACCAATTTGGAATTTTCTCTCTTATAAACCCCAAGTTTGGCTATAACATAAGAAGACTATTTGAAAAGGAAAAAAAAAGATAAAATAGAATAACAGCAGCAACAAATATTGACCATACGACGGTTCAAATTTTCAATGTTTTAATTTTTAAATTCGATTGTCAAAGAATTTTAATTTCAATTCATTTAAGCCTCTATTTTTGGTAGAACAAACCTTGAAAATTAAGAAGATAATTATATTTATTGCACTATATTGTAATTGCACTTAAAAATTTTCAATTTCATTTTTATTGTATGTCCCCAACTTCTTTTCATCACATTTTATTCTCAACATTTTATTAATTAGCATTAGGGCTGGACAAAACTCTCGAACTGGACCCGAACCGAACTAAACCGAATCAAATCGAGCAGTTCTTTTTAAATTAAATATCCGAACGAGTATTCGAACCGAGAACTGACGGGTTAGATTCGATTTTCGGTTCTAGACCAAGAATCGAAAAACTGAATAAGAATCAATATCCCTAATTTTTATCTTAAATAAATTAAATTATTTTATTTTTTTCTAAATAAATTTATTAACTAATTAATTTACCTCAAACCTAAAATATGATTTTCCTATTTCTAATTTTCAGCTCAAGTCCAATTAATCAAATCGACCTAAATTTTACTCAAATATCTTATTCTACCATAGTGTCATTTCTATCTAGAGAAGTTGAATTTGAAGCCTTTCTTTATTAATGTAAGATCGGTATTTTCTTCTTCCTGTAATTTTAACTGTCAAATCTATGAAAACTCAACAAAGATAGGTACAAAAGATATTACGAAATTGGACTACTTTATTTTTCAAGAGCTAAAATTGAACAGTCATTAGTTGAATAAATTTAGCCTTGTTGTAAATATCAAAAAAATTAATTACTATCCCAGTACCCAATGAAACCGAACCAAACCCAAACGACTCCATTTACTACTCGAAAATTCGAGTTCGAAGAACCGAATCGAACTATATTCAGCCCAAATTAAGAAGAGTCGAATTGGACCGTGTCCATACCTAATTAGCACAAGACATCATAATTTACCGTTTTGCTTAAATGCCTACCGTGGACCGTGGCATGCGGACATATAATAGTTGAATTTTACTAGCATAGGGCCGTTTGAGACCGCTTCCACTTCCATAAGAAGGACCCAATTTTATTATTATTATTATTCAATAAGGTCAAATCAGCATCCAAAATATATCATAAATTAAATAAAATCAATTATTGGGCCATAGCCCAAAACATTTTTGCTTAATCACGCGGTGAAGGGTCACGTCAGTATCCATTAAACCTCATTGTTGGGTAGGTGTGAAAATGAAGTTCAATCTTGGAAGTTTCTACAATTTAATATTTATAATTTTTTAAATTATATATCCCACCACTTTCCGGTTGAAAAGCAAAGCAAAGCAAAGCAAAACAAAACACTACCCTTGAAGACAATTTAGTTCAAACCTAACACAATAATAATACATGTTTGGATCAATAACCACTGAAACTCGAAAATCTCAGCAAAAAATTGCACGTGTTTCGCATGCTTCCAGAAAAGTAAATAGAACAAACAGCATCGATGGCAGATGAAGAATACATGCATATTAGGATGGATGATGCAATAGAATATTGATAAAGGGAAACAGAGACGTACATAAGTATTGAGCTGGCGAACAAAGCTGGAGAAATTGTTGTGTTTAAAGTAATTAGGCAACAAATCCTTAGCAAATTCAGCAGTTTTCCAGACCACAAACGCTGTACCGTTTTCATTCCAAGAAATCACATCATCGCTGCTCGGATCGCCCACCAGATCATACGTCTTCGTCAGAAAAGGAGCTGGAACGCTCCTCTGCGACATAACTCAACCCCCAAAACAAAAAACTATTCAAAAACAAATAAAAACCTTAGCAAAACGAGATTGATTCAATTCCTATATAAATTTGTACGATCTGGTGAGAATTAAAAGGAACAACTAAAGAGCAAGAGAGCGGTGAGGAATTCCCAATCCCAGCAATAGAAACCAAACAGAAAAACGCGAGAATGAACGAGATCGTGTTTAGGAATTTTGACGATTTTAGCAATTTCCATTGGTTTTTTCATCTTTGGAGAGGAAGACCATAATTCCTCATCTGGAATATGGATATTTGGAATTCCTTGTGAGGAAATGGTTGAGGGGTATCATATAGAAGGTTTGGATTGGATGGTCTAGAGAAAGTCGTATGGAAGGAGTTCTAGAAACAACCCCCCACTTTATTACTATTTCAAACCCCACCAACTGGACAGAAGAAGAAGAAGAATAAGCGCACTTTGTTTTCTAGTGGATTTTCAATGCGACCCCACTTTGTGCTTGCCTGACCTAAAAAAATTTACTTATGACTAATTATTTATTTAAATTAATTCAAAACAAGTAGTTTTACAAAAAAATTTAAAAAAATAAGTAAATTTGGCTGGCATTTAAAACTTAACTAAACGTGTCAGTATGAAAGGTAGGCTTAAATGTCTTTCAATACTCTTAAAATTCAGCACAGCCGACTTTTATAGAAATGCTGTGTAGATCATTTGGAAAAGATGACGCCTTTTTGTTACGTAAATTGTGGGCTAATGCCTAATGAAACCATTTTTTCGGGTCAAGATTTGAGAGGATAAAGCCGGCTGTGTAGATTATTTGGAAGAGGGGTCACCTTTCCATGTGAGGTACTCGGGTTCGATTCTCTTCAACAACATTCTCTCTTTTAATTTTTAAACACAGTAAATAATGACTACATGTTAATTAATAATTGTACCATTATTCAACAAAAGGAAAGGTAGCTTATATGATAAATGGGACATTTTGTGCACTAAAGGTTTGGGGTTCAATTCTCTGCTTCTCTACTTATTGTTTAATTTTTCATTACAATAAATAATAACTAAAAAAATTATGTATTATTAGTTTTTGTTTTCAAAATANTAATTTCTTTAAAAAATTTATCGACTCAAATTATTACTCTATGATATATATATTTTTATTGTTATGTTTTATTAATTTATTTTATAAACTTCAAATTTGGACAATCTAAGTGTTGTTCTTTATTATTTTAAAAGTTCGAAAAATACTTTTTCTTTTGAGGTGAAAAATAGTTTATGCCATATATTGTTACCATCATGTACTGTTAGCATTTATCCTATAAAAGAGTTATAAACTATAAATATGTATCTTTTATGGCATCTTCTTTGAGAATTTGTACACCTTCAATTTTGTTTTCCTTGTATAGACTGCTACCCACCTAACATTTTTTCAATATTCAAGCACGTCAATGGGAATCGCCCAGCCTCATTTAAGCATATTCGCTTGGTCAAGAAATCTGTGCCAATTGTCGATATCGAACGCGTATTTAATTCATTTCAATGAAATTCTTTAATTGGCTAACCTGTGCAGTCAACCAACCGCACGCTCGAAGATGGGTGAGCTCATCTCATGTAAACAATCTAGCAGTTAGAGTCGAGAACCCATTCATTGATGTTGTCCTGACGACTCCTTTCAATAAGAGGTAAAATTTTAATTCGTACAAATTATTTTCTATAAGTTCGGACTCTTGGAGAGTAGTTAAAGCTTTTACGAGAGTTTTTAAATTTAAATTTGAATAGTGGGTTCAATAGAATGTGTTGACATAAAAATAAATTGACCATCTTAGATTATAATATACGCTTTGTCTAACATGCCCCTTGTCCATGTTTGTAAATACATATAAATTATTATAATTTGATTAAACTATAATTTTTTCACATATTTCGTAGAATAAAGATTTTTTACATATTTTTTAATCGACATTCTCGCCTATGAAGTGACCCATAACAGTATTTTTGATTCAGGAAGAACGATTTTTCAAAACGCGTTCTTCTAATTTGAAAAATTCAAACACATTTCACAATCAAAGCTCATGTTTGAACTTAAACTTTCATGCTTTCACATTTTATGAACAGGAAGTTCACTATTTAACAATTATTTTGATCCCTTTCGATGTTTTCGTAAGGGAAGAATTAAGTATTATAGACTTGCACATTTTGAAAAAAAGTAATTTATTGAAACCAATGTCTAGCTCAATGACTTGGATTAAGGATAAGATTTATAGAAGGAAAATAAATTGTAAAATATTAAAAAAGTTTATCTATTTAAAATAGAACAAGAGTAACTCTTGGCTTTCCAGTTTCTTGAGAGAGACAATATTATTATATCAATTTATATATTATTCGAGATTTAAAAAAATAATACAGAGTTTTAAGAGAAGAATATATTTCCCAAATCTAATATGATAAAAGAAAATTAATGTCAATGTTCATTTTATTGAATTATATTTGAATTAATTCGTGGTAAGTATATGATTTATAGGATTTATGTCTCGATCTGAAGAAGTCACGATAAGATTATTGAAGATTCATTGATGATTACGACGATTCTATTCCAAGTTGAAAATTGGCATAAGGACGTTTTCGACCCTTCAAAATTATATAACAGAACTCTCTAAAAGTCAAACTAAAAATTAAAATTTATTTTAAGAAGTCAAGTCATGGAGGCAAGTTTCTGTTTTGGTGATTTCTTGCGCCCATCAAACTCGGCGATAAATTTCGAGTAAATTTTCAAAACTGCAGAATTTCTAATTTATAACTTCTTTTTTTCAATATTGAATTTCGTGCCCATTGAAATAGATAGGTAAGCGTAACTCCTATAGGTCTAGTTAAAGAATTGAGAGTTCTATTGGGCAACAACGAAATTGATATTAAACGTGTCAGCAAAATTGTCATACGAATCAAGGGGTGTCCAGATTCCAGTGTTCTATCGGTTAAAATCAAGATTGAAACTGGCCCAGCTCATTTTATGAGCAACCCATCATGATGGCGGCCCAAATTTTTGTGGATTGCCCACTTTATTGACTTGGATTGGCCCTAAACCTGTGGCCTGTCACTTGCTTAAACTTGTAGATAAGATTGTTTACTCTAGTGGTGAATGGTCAACTGAATTGGCGTGCATCATTTTTGGGGTCTTAACTCGCCCTAAAATTTAGTTCTAGTTTTGCTCGTGTATATAGAATGTGTCGATTTTGACATTTTCTAAACGTGGTGAATTGTAGTTTGCTTAGAATACAATATCGGATCGAGCTGTCCCCCGTCTAATTAAGCTCTTGTTTGATTTAGCTAAAAATTAAATTTTGATATAAATTGATAAAATATATGGTTGAAAAATTGATAAAATTATGAATTTCATGAAATGTGTAAGTGAAATAAGGTATTGATTTTAACTTAAATTTTATTTTTAACTAAATCAGGGGCAAAGATTGTTGCATGGACTAACTACTTCCTGCAAGCAAGCAAGCAAGCATCCATTATTATTAATTTTTCTTGTAGATTTGAACTTATTAATATCTGCATCTCCTCTGTATCCCGTGCGCCACACGGATTTCTTGTTCTATACTTTATCTAGAGCAGAAACTTAACACCCTA
Organism: Fraxinus quadrangulata; assembly: GCA_903798255.1. Classification (NCBI taxonomy): domain Eukaryota; kingdom Viridiplantae; phylum Streptophyta; class Magnoliopsida; order Lamiales; family Oleaceae; genus Fraxinus; species Fraxinus quadrangulata. The sequence goes on from CAIGRB010150358.1 coordinate 58,819, forward strand.
AACTTTGCTCTATTCCATCTAAACCTCACGCATGCATCCCACCATAATTATTCCATTTAGGTTCGATTTGACAAGAATTCTGCTACTCATAAAAATAGATTTCTGAAGAGTTAATTTAGATCTAAAAAAATTTCGAGTTAGACAAAATATTTTTAGAAAATTATTTGAATATGAACAAAAATAATCCCTACAAACTTTCTTGATCATATTATAATTATTGGACGGTTGATGGTGAACGTGGGATGGGGTCCATGGGGAATCTCCTATGGATTATTTTAAGATATATTTATTGCTAATTGTGTTTTTACTTATTTTTATATTTTGATTATAATGTTAGGTGGAACCTACAAATGATCTCGGAAACACGCGTCCTTTTAATTTTATAATAGTCAATTTGACCTTACATTATCACGAAAATTATCATCAGTCTCATAAAATATCTTATTTTGTTTTAATTTCATAGCTAAATATTGGTTAATGTTCGGACAAAAAACACAAGCGTACGGGAATTATTGGCAAGTAATAATGTGATGATTAGAGTTATTGTTCCATGGGAAATAATTGTTAACTAGAGATCATTAATTTGTATTAAATTCGATGTTTGTAACACAAAGAAATTTATTTATTTATATTTATTCAAACTAAAGCTAAGAGTATGTAAAGAATTAATTTTTATTAAATAATGAGATGAATGTATTAGATTTCAGAATCTACCTATTGACTTCTATTTCTTATTCTCAAATCGTGTAATTTAGTGATATTTTAAGTTTCAATGACAATCAATAATCCATTAATATCTAATATTCTTATATGTTAAACATATCTTAAGCACGATTCAATCCTATTTCCTAATCCGCATTCATATGCAAGGAAAGTATTCACTCACATGATTATCAACTTATATTGCATACGCCATAAATATTATTCTTAATACATATTGTCAGTGTGTCAAAAATGCAATGCTATATCACTCTTAAATTTTCATCGTGGGTTTCGACACAATTTCTGAGTATTTGCACCTCGGACTTTTGATTTCTTACAATTGAGCCGTCTTTCACATTTTTTTCTCCAATTCCGCTATTTATGTCAGTTTGTACCTAACAAATACAATCAATTGCTAATCTAGAACTTTGCGAGTGGACGTGGCTACTTGTGATGAATCTGTTGGGAAAGAAATTAATGAAGATTTATGCTATATATACATATTCGTATGGTTGCGTGTTTGCTTTTGCATCCAAGATACAAAGATTCGATTTCCTTCAACGACACTCTTCCTTTTAATTCAGCAAACAAATACTAAATATTAATATATAATTGTATTAACCTTCAACAAAAATGAGGGTGGCTCATATGTTAAGAGAGGTTGCTTTATATGCAAGAGGTATGTGGCTCAATTCCATGCCCATCCACTTTTTCGTTTAATTTTTTGATACAAGAAATAATAACTAAACAATTATGCATTATAATTTCTTTAAAAAGTTTATTGACTCAAATTATCACTTCATAATATAGATGCTTTTATTATTAAGTTTAATCAATTTATTTTATAAAATTCAAATTTTGACAATTTAATAACTCCTCTTTATTCTTTCAAAAATTTTTAAAAAAACACTTTTTTTAATAGTTCTAATTTCGAAAATCATCGTTTTCAAAATTTTGTATAACCTTCGCCTAAATTTGGAACTTGTATTTACCGTTCAATTATGCTTTACGTATAAAATTCATCTTGTCTTATTTAAGTTCGTAAAAAACTCGATCATACATATATGATTGAAAATGTATT